>CAUYTI010032895.1:0-38744 GCA_963575145.1 Galago senegalensis | reverse complement strand
TGGGAATGGTGGTGGGCACCTGTAGTCTCAGCTACTCAGGAGGCTGAAATAAGTGGATCATTTCAGCCCAAGAGTTTGAGGTTTTGCTGCAAGATATGACTCCCTAGAAGTCTACCCAGGGTGACTGAGTGAGACTCTTATATCAAAAAATTTAAAAAAAATCTATAAATAACTAGTGCTTTGCTCTAATCCCCTTTTTATTGGAAGTGATTCATTCAATGTCTTTATTAAAGCAGACACACCCTTTATTTCTAGTAATAGCACCTTTAAAGTCAAGCTAATTAATGATTTTTAACTACTTAATGTAGGCAAGAAATAAAGCAGCTTTGTGAGTGTTGCTGCAAAGAAGATAATCACAATTGACCAAACCAGGTCATTCCTGGGAAAGAATTACCGTCCATTATGGTAAAAAGAATTTGTTGAAAACAAAATAGAAATCATTCTGCCCTTAGTGAGGAATTACAGCAGTAAGTGCTTCCTGAGGTTAAGCAGGAAGTGTGAGGTGGGAGCCGTGTGAGGGACGGCTTATTTACTGTAATTACTCAAAATTGCTGCTGTGTGTGAACATGGTTTTAGATCAACATCCTCCTTCCTTTTGGTTGTTGTCATTTGTCATATGAAAATCTGTAAGAGTTTAACACTTAAACAGCCACTTGAATCACATTCTGATAGAAAGTTCATGAAGCATTATGGGGCTCTGAGTCTGAAAAATCACAACGTAGCCCGTCTTACCTGCCAAATCATAGAATCCCCAAGGAGAAGAGGGTCATGAGATGAACACAGTTTGCATTTTAGACCACTGGTCAGTGGCCAGCCTGGAAACCCCACAAAGCCACGTGCCTCTTAGATATGATCTTATTAGCATTAGTATGTTTCCTAAGGAAGGGATTTTTAACTAAGGTACAAAGTGATTGCCTGACTTTATCTAGGTAATCCTGGGAATTGAAAGTTAATTTTTTGTTTCCATTACTCAGCAATTTCCAGAAAGGAAGGTTCTATAAATTTTTATTGGCTGGGTATGGTGGCTCCTGAAGCAAGAGGATCACTTGAGTTCAGGAGTTTGAGGTTGCTGTGAGCTGTGACAGCATAGCACTCTAGCCTGGGGCAACAGAGTGAGCCGCTGTCTCAAAAAAAAAAAAAAGTTTTTGTCACTTCCTATCATGCCAAAATAAATCTGAATCATTTTCTGTGTGCCTGTCTTCCCCTCACTGGATAATTTAAAGAAAGACAGTGGTTCTCGTGTATGTATGTGTGTTTAAAAAACAATCTGGCGAAATTCTTCACTAGAGCTTTCTAGGGTGAAAACTCTGCCCTTCCCTCTGGCATTGTAACCACCTGGGCATCAGCATACCTTGTCCTGGCTTTGCTGTGGGTCAAGCAGAAGCAGCCAGAGGACAGGATCCTTCCAGTGCGGACATGTGCACTGAATTCCCGTGATCCATTTCAGTGGAATGCTGGCCATTGGCCAAATGCTTGAACCGCTCTTTTCTTGAGTGCACTGATAGTATAGCACTCTCAGTCTTCTTCCTGCCTGTATCAGTAAATAATAGCAATATGTAGACTTTCCATGTGGTGCCCACTTAGACACTAATTTAAAATATAAATTTTTGTACTGTCGTTAAGTCATGTGCTTTTTGGAGGGGAAAAAAAACCCATTCTGTTTTTTCCCCATTTCTCCAGGACTCTGGATTGATTTGGAAATGTCCTACAATGGGTCCTTTCTGATGACTCTCGAGACCAAAATGAATTTGACCAAACTAGGTAAAGAGCCTCTTGTTGAAGCCCTGAAGGTTGGAGAAATTGGCAAAGAAGGGTAAGGGGCTATATGTGAATTTACTAACCGCACCTCTCCCTGCAGCCTTTGAGAAGCAGGTTTGATGTATAGTAGCCCCTGGATGTTGAGTGAGCAGCTGTGTAAGTGCTTCTGGGCCTCAGAAGGTTTCAGAGCATGGTTTCCCAGTCTCATCCCCAGCAGACTGTGAGTCCCACCCCTACTCAGTGGTCACAGCTCCTTTTGACCTGCTGGTGGTGTCCACAGTATCAATTACCAGAAAGCATCACCAACTCAGACAAGCAGAATAGAAGCATTAAGAAAGCTCCTCCATCAGCTTTCAACCACATATAGCAATGTGTAGAGCAGGCTAAGGTCCCCAGGGGATCTATCTGCTTTAATCACAGAGTTAGAATTATTTACAATTAGATTGATTTTGTAGCCAAGAGGGTGCTCCTGAAGTGTTTTGAGAAGCATTTTCCCTAAATAATACAATATTGATTTGCTTAGTAAATTGTCTTTGTAGATAATATATCTGCTACCCTGAGTTTGTCTGATTTAGTAAATGTCCCCAAATTGTAAGATAATTAATGAAGCTTGATTTTTTTTTTGCCCCCTTGAACTCCTAGAATGGAGGTGCTAGAACGTTTACAGCCCTACGCTCCTTAAAAATGACTATTCTAACTACAAATTCAAATTATATCACTCATCAAAAATTAAGCATGCGGGAGGGGGAACAAGGGGATGGGTAATTCATACCTAATAGGTACAGTGCACACTTATCTTTGACTTAAAGCATACAAAAGCAAACTATGTGAATAAAATGTGTGTCCCCCCTATAATATTCTGAAAGGTTTAAAAATTATGTTAATTGTTATTTACCAAATGTAAAAAGCCGACTAGAATCTGCGTCTTGCAGCTTTAGCCCCTTGGCATGGAATCAACAGTAGGATGACGAGTCAATGCTGCAAGGAGGCCGCTCCTCAGTCCTCACTGTGAGACACGGGCTCTCCGGCATTTGCTTAGTAACAGTACTGAGCTAATGCCTAGTTCATACATGTGGTAATAGATGGAGGGAGTTGGGTTATACATTGGAGCATATTCTTAGATTATTCTGATTTATCCCGGTTACTTATGAAATATTCCTGTTTTAATAATTGGAGACTTGCACCTGCTGTTTGGAATCTAACCTGTGTCTGTGCTGTTTTCCTTTCATTTTTCTATTTGTTAAAATGTGTTTGGATTCGGCAATCTGTGGATTTGTATTTTCTGGTGAGTGGTATTTATCAACCCTCCGTGTAGCATTTCATGCCCTGTAAGTTCTGAGTCTTGTTTGATCCCATGTGAAGCCACCAGGAAACCTGTCTTTTTGTCATGTTCCCAAACATAAAGGCGCAGACATGGGCCTGAGAAAACTAAGATTGGGAGTAGTCATGAGGCTTTTGTGGCAGGGGCAGGCTTCCAGATGTCCCCAGTTTGTGGGGTTCTAAGCTCATCAGACTCCACTTCTGCTGCTGCTGCTGCCCCTGTCCTACCACATGAGCAGCCATGACCTGCAGAAGCAGCTGCCTAGAAAAATGAAGCACCTTAGGCAGAAGCAACCTGGGAAGTGAGGTCTGACGAAATGGGAGCATGGCAGAGCAGACGTCAGTCAGAAGCATTTATGCAAAGAGCTCCTTTTGGAAACGGCCCTGTGCTGGCACAGAGGTGCAGCGATTCCATTGGAAAGAGCTCTTGGAGCATCAGGTGTTGCCTCCAAGCCCAGTCCCTGAGGTCCTTGCCACTTAGGCATTCCACGTTCACTTCTATTCATGTGGCTCTTGGCATAATTTCAAGTTCATATACTGTGTCTGACCAGAGGACGGACGTGTTTCCAAACAAGCCACCCTTCTCCAGACTGAGTGCAAAAAATCCTCTGCTTTAGGAATGTGATAATATAATTAATTTTTAAATATATTTCTAAAGTACCATTTTTTTCCCTAGAAGAATGTTATACAATGTTTGGCTTCTTTGTGTGGGGGTGTTAAATTATATGTTCATGTGTAATTGGCTGTCATTTAATTTTAAAAGCAAGGAAGAATACAATCCAGACACACTTGATGTAGGAGAAAAAGGCCTGGAAAATGAACTCTTAACCCTTTTTTGCATAAAAGGGATCCCTCTGGGAATCTGAGAACTCTGGATCCTTCTTCCAGAAAATGCCTCCACACGCGCCATTTGGCGCACAGTTTCTGAGAGCATTGAGAGCCTCTGCAAGCCCATCATGGTTAAGAACCTAATCCCAGAATGATTGTAGAATCCACCTTGTTTCCTCCATCCGCAATCACTTTGAGTTTAGGTCACAGAGGAGGGAAGGAAGTTGGTGTCCACAGTATCTGTGATGAAGCTTGTGCTCTGTGATACTGACATCTCCCTTAATATCACACCTCCAAAGTGCAGGGTGTCAGAAAAGGTGGCCCACTCCTAAGGGCCCACTCCCCAGGGCCCACTCCCCGTTGTCTGCCCGGCAGGGCCCCTGCTTTGTCTCACCACTTTTTTCAGTACTGATCAAATAGGCAAATGAGTATCCGTGAGGAGTCTGTGGAGGTACTGCCCCCACCCCACCCTGAGAGTCCTTCCTGATAGGAAGTTATTTCACCTCAGCACCTTGGGTGAGATGGAGACGCTCAAAACTGGGTTGCAGTATTCTAGTGAGTCCCAAGTCCCTTCCCTTTGAAATGCGTCTCCACTGTATACTTGTGGGCATTTTTCCTTTAGTCTTTTTACTTCCCAGATAGTCTTTTTTTGTCACACACTGTAGTTAACCTAACTTGGGGCAGTCAGGTACTCAAGTGAAGTCAGGTAGTGGAGTCTTCACTATAGGAATTGACCAGAAGAGGACCAGAATGAATCAGTAAGGGCAGCGTGCTACGTCTGGTGTTTAAATGAAGAGTGGTGTTGGAGTGGAGTGTTTGCTGTAAGGCACCTGGCTTGTTCCTGCTCTAGCACTGCAGTCTGGGCCTCTGTGTAAGTCTCCAAGTCAGAGGGTGGCCCCTCTGCCCTCCACATTAGGTCACTAGTCCACCGTATACCCTAAACCACTCTGCATCCAGGGCCCTGATGTTCTTGGAGTTCATACTGGGACTAGGTCTAGTTCATGGGTGTGTGCACATGTGTGTCTATGACAGATGTATGGGACCAATTTCTCTCAAGTAAAAAAAAAAAAATCACTAGATCTTAATGTGTACTGCTAGAAAGGCCACTTGTGAGATGCTAGTTAGATGCTGGCTTGACGCCTGTAGCTCAAGCAGCTAAGGCACCAGAAACATACACCAGACCTGGCGGGTTCAAATCCAGCCCAGGCCTGCCAAACAACAATGACAACTACAAACAAAAAATAGCCAGGCATTGTGGTGGGTGCCTGTGGTCCTAGCTGCTTGGGAGGCTAAGGCAAGAGAATTGCTTAAGTTCAGGAGTTGGAGGTTGCTGTGAGCTGTGATGCCATGGCACTCTACCCAGGGTGACAGCTTGAGGCTCTGTCTCAAAAAGAAAAAAAAAATCACTAGATGCTTAGGTGTGGTCCCTCTCAAAGCAAACTCCTCACAGGGCTGCTCAGTCTAATTATGAGTTCTTCTCTAAAACTATGTTTTTGGAGCTGCTTTTTAGACTTGCATCTGTAGTCTGTGACATTATCTTTTAACTATCCCGAGGAGCGACAGCAAATCACCCTGCTTTGTAAGATGGTTTGGATCTTTGAGAAGTTGTTACAAGTCATCAGAAGTGATAGTGCTTACAAGACCAAGAAATAAAATACAGTCAAACCTCCATAGTTGACCTCCTCCCTACACTGACCACCTCCTTAAGTTGACCTAATTTTCAGAGACTGGATGCACCAGGCCTAGTTCCTTATGCTGACCACCTCCATATGTTGACCACCTCAGTTTGTTACAGTCCCTTAGGTGGTCAGCTTATAGAGGTTCTACATTTGGTCCAAGACTATATATAGTCTGATAAAATAATTCAGTTTTTGTTAGGTGTCTTCCAAACATATTTCCAAAAAGATTTTTTTGGCAGAGACTACCTACCTGGAATAAGCCTTTTAAGGTGACTCTTTGAAAGGCTATCACACTCATCTGGAATTCTGAGGTGTGTTTAAAACAATTAGGATCATTGCATTCTAGCACATCTTCCTCAAAGATACGCAGTGTTTCTTTCTCTGAAGTTCATGCTGAAGTCATAAGGCTGAGATCATAAAATGCATGTTTGGTTATAAAGCTGAGTATCAGCTAACCATTAAACTGCACAATTAGTAAGTATTAGGTACCACATAATGCAGCTTTCAGCACAGGGAATAGAGGTACTACTATTGGACCACGTACTACGTGGTCCAAATGGGAACTTCACATCATCTGATCTGGTTTAACTGATACAGCATTATCTAAATTGTTTACTTCAAGCCACAAAATTTATCCTATTCTCTGTCCTGCAGAGGATTAATTTGGGAACCTGAGAGCTCACTGCAGTGCTCGGCCTTTGGCATCTTCTACCCAGGGTCTGGAGCTGCCAGATATCACAGACTGGTAGGGACAGGACAGGACAGGCATTGGCTCAGCAGATCTCACCGTGGTCCCAGATCTTGCAGGCAGCCTTTTGTGCTGTGTGGATGAGGAGCAGACTCCCTGTGCCCTAGGGACAGGTTCTGTACCTGGCAGCATGAGATCTGAGCCAGAGAGCGTAACCATCTTACCGATAGAGAAGTCAGACGTGTTTCTGTGACGTGCAGTTTAGGGGAGATTTATGTTTCTGACTTTCCTCCTTCTGATCCCTTTCTTGGGAATCATACTTTGCTATATACATTTTAAATAAGAGATCTCTTTGAGGGCTGTCTACCCACAGAACACTCAGTGATAGCTCTATGATTGATGACTGCAGCTAAGCATTTCCTGGACCAGTCAGGTGTCTGATAGAAGGAGGAAGAAAGTATCAGTTAGGTACAGTCCATTGGCCAAGGACAAGAGGCCTTTGTTTCTACAGAGGGAGTTTCCCTTTAACATGGAGTCCAGCCCATTGGCTAGAGCGCTGGATCTAATGTTTCAGAGCTGGGGTTGAGGAGGATCTATGTGTACTGCCAGAAAGGACACTCTTGAGGTCCTCTTACAAGAGGCTCCTGTTTCAGGGGCTGAGGTTTCAGTCCTGCCCTCCCAGGACATGGTGCTGAGGCCGCTGATGGTCCTTCAAGTCCATACCAGTATGTGTGCTCTGCCCTTCGGTGGCCTTGGCCTCCATTGGTCAGGAGATGATTGCCCCTATGGGCTTCTAGTGGCCCAAGGGCAGCATCAGAAAAAAACTAAAGGATCACGACTGCAGAGAGCTAGGAGCTGAGCTCTATTGCCTTCTTCTCTCCAAGTAATTGTGTCTTTGTCAAAAATACAAGGCCCAAGGCTGGGCATGGTGGTTTACACCTGTAATCCTAGCACTCTGGGAGGCTGAGGCAGGTGGATTGCCTGAGCTCATGGGTTCAAGACCAGCTTGAGACAGAGCAAGACCTTGTCTCTAAAAATAGCTGGGCGTTGTGGCAGCCACCTATAGTCCCAGCTACTTGGGAGGATCACTTGAGCCCTAGAGTTTGAGGTGACTGTGATGCCACAGCACTCTACTGAGGGCAACACACTAAGACTCTGTCTCCAAAAAGAAAAAAAAAGATAACAAGGCCCAACCAGTGACCATTTGGTTACTTAATAATGTTCAGAGACTACTCTATCCCTCATTCTTTTCATTCTGATTAAGTCTCTGAACTTTAGAAATCATCCTACCAGTGCTCTGAAGCAAAACCACAGACCTAGGAAGGAACCTCCTTTTGTGGGTCCAAAGCTTGCAGAGCAGCCTCCAGTCCCCCTCAGAGGGAAACTGATCAACTTCTACTGTGGGAAGAGTAGTCCCCCCATGACTCTGGAAAAGAGTATCCAGACTGTAAAGATGAACAAAGGGCATAGCTCTCTGAGGAGGCTTTGGTCTTTAAATTGATACTTTTCCAGGGAAGTTCCTGGTTCTCACGTCAGTTACTTCCTAGAGGCCTTTGAGACTTGTTGGCTTTTTCTGTGACCCTCAGATGATGTGCAGGTGTGGGCTAAGACATGTAAAGGCAGGAGTCTCAAGTCAAAACTAATTTGGGGGTAACTGAGTTGGAAAGCATCATAGTTGTTCAACACCTGGAGTTAAGGGACTTGGTTGAACATCCCATCATCAGTGAGGGGCGGTCATGTCACCAACATAAGCTGTTACCTCACCTTCGCAACTATCCGCTCTTTCCATCATTCACCCTCCCATTTGGCTATGCTGCTTGCTGACGATGTCACTGCATCTTACGATGATGTCACTGCATTTTATGTGGAGCACATCACATCCCCACCACTGTGCTTCCAACGCACGCTCCAAAACAAACTCTTCCGAGCCCAAGTCCTCTGCGGTCCTGTCAGGGGACTTGGAGCTGAAGAGTCTCTCAAGCAAACATGCCAATCCATGGATTCTTGGATTGGACCTCTTTTGGGGGGTGGGTTGGAGAGAGTGACAACATGGCTGAGCGCGTGTGCATGGGCGTATGTGTGTTCTGGTTTTGAGCGGGGCTTGGGCAGTGGGGGCAGACTGCAGTGGTGATTCTCTGCCTGTACAGTTGCAGGCCCAGGGTGTTCTGTCTGGCTGACAGCGATGAGGAATCCTCCAGTGCTGGCTCCTCCGATGAAGATGATGCTCCAGAGCCCAGTGGGGGAGAGAAACAGCTGCTCCCAGGAGCTGAAGGGTGAGTAGGCCAGAGCTTCTGGAGTGCCCTGTGGTCAGGGCACAAGTTGGCCTTGTTTCCCTCTTCCTCTGATCTTTGTTCCTATGCTCTGAGTGGTTTTTGCATTGATATCTAGTGTCAGTGAGTTATTTAAATTCCAGGCCCCAAAGCAAAAAAAAAAAAAAAAACCACTAAAGGTTTCCTTATCTAAGACAGTCCCAACCCAAATGGCTTTCTAGTGAGATCAAAGGGCACAGAGCCTCACCCAGGGTCTTCCGAAGCAGCACAGAACATGACGCCTGGTGGACAGCCATCCTTGCTGGCTCAGCGGGTCACATTTGCTGCTTGTTGAGCTGCTAGCTCCTGTACAACTAAACATTCAGGTGATTTCTTTGGTGAAATCTGAAGACTGGATCATTTAGCTGATCTTTTGAATCATGAACTTCACTGGGGGGCTATATTTGCCTGCTACTTTGACTATGGAGTGATCAAAGTGTTTTAAGTCCATAAGGATCTTTTCATTATTTAAAGTGAGTTGAAGAAACTAAGATGATAAAGAAGCCAGACGATTGAGAAACCTCAGTAAGAAAACATCAACCTATTCCCTTCTGAAATCCTCTAGGAGTTGAGGAGAAAATCGGATGTTTAGAGAGTTGGTGCTGAAAATCTAGCTGCTCGACCTTCTGAAGAATGGTTGCTTTCCCTACACACATACTATTCCTCATGCTGTGGAACTGAGGAGGATTTCAAAAGCAAATAGTCTCTCTTTTTTAGCTTCTTAGGTCAGTCTTATGATAGATGTAGCCTGATTACAAAAGCTTGTTTTCTCAACCTGTTAGCATGTTAGTTTAAGGTAGCATTTTTTGTAAAGGAAATGCCAAGTCCTTTGAAAAGTAATTGTCGCTCAGAACTGGTATGAGATCAACTAAAGGCAGTCAATCAGTTATTGGTTTTTGTACCTGTTGATAGAGCATTGATTTATTATTTTATGTAGGGAGACTGTGAGATTCTTCTAATAGGACACTGGCTTTTCATTCAGTATTTTGAGTGGTATGAAGGAGGCAAGGTAAAAATACCTATTTTGTTAAGGTATTGTTATGGTATTTGTTGTTAAGACTTGGGCACTGCCTGACATGTATACCTTCTCTAGTGCAGTAACTGGGGGTGATTTGACACCCCCAGGAGAGATTTGCCAATGTCTAGAGACGTTTTTTATGGTCATAGCTGGAAAGGAGAGTGCTACCAGCAACCCCAACACAGAATGACCCAGCCCAGAGCCTCAGGAGCTGCTCTCGAGTAAGGTGAACAAGGCAAGGAGCCACAGGTTTTTGTTTGTGAAAGAGCCAAGTTCGCACTAACACCCACTTTTGTGTTCCACATTTAAAGGTATGTTGGAGGTCATCGAACAAGTAAGATTATGAGGTTTGTTGATAAAATTACCAAGTCAAAATATTTCCAAAAAGCAACAGAGACAGAGTTCATTAAAAAGAAGATTGAAGAAGTCTCCAATACGCCCCTGCTGCTGACTGTGGAAGTTCAGGAATGTAAAGGAACGTTGGCGGTCAACATTCCACCCCCCCCAACTGACCGAATATGGTAGGTAGGGTGCCCTCAGGGACAGCAAGTGATTCCTCTTATTGCTTGACCATAAGAATCCCAACGGGCTTAACCCTGGGCTTGTGGAAAATACCTTCTCCTGGGGAGAAGCTCTTCTAAATATTTTTCCTAGGACCTTAATGTTAGTTGTGAATCTCATTGTACTTTCTTCTGTGACTGGCTGATTCACATTTAAGGATTCCTCTTCACACACTAGGAAAAAAGTTAAGGTTAATACGTAAAGTTTATGGGATGAGCTCTTTCCATTCCTGGTCTTCCTCCTCTCTAAAGCCAACTGTTCCACCAGTAGTAACAGCTGTCATTTGCAGAGAGAGCCCTTATTCTCTGCCTGGCCTGACTTGTACTTGCATCACCTGGTTAGTCCTCACAGCATCCTGTTGAAGTAGGTCCCCAGCTTACATATGGAGTCACGTATCCAGCAGAGTTCAGACAGGGGGACGTCCCTGAGATGTCAAGGCTGCAGGAGCACATGCACATGTGGCAGGAGGTCTACCTGAGGAGTTGGTTCTCAGCCCGAGCTGCATGTTTGAATCACCAGGGGAGGCCAGGCAAGGTGGCTCATGCCTGTATTTCTAGCACTCTGGGAGGCCAAAGTGGATGGATTGCTTGAGCTAAGGATTTGAGACCAGCCTGAGCAAGAGTGAGACGTTGTCTCTACTAAAAATAGAAAAACTAGCCGAGTGTTGTGGCAGGAGCCTGTAGTCCTAGCTACTTGGGAAGCTGAGGCAAGAGGATTGCTCAAGCCCAAGAGTTTGAGGTTGCTATGAGCTGTGATGACACAATGGCACTCTGCAAAAAAAAAAAAAAGTGTGTGTGTGTGTGTATACACACACACACACACACACACACACATATATATATCAAGGTTTATGAAGAGGAAAAATATGTATAGCTCTATGTTCTGTATTCATAGAGTAAAACCAACATACTAGTATGTATCTTTGGTGTCCAGAAGGGTTTGTAGGAATAATCGTAAGAGGATTTACTTAATTGACCAACCGTTTGATGATGATGATGGTATTTCCCAAACTTAAAAATGCCTTTTTAGATCTTTTTTAAGTAATATTTTTATTGTAAAAAAAAAGTGATTAGAAGAAATGAGGGGAAAAAATAAAAGTCCATAATCTTATCATCCAGAAATAACCAGTTATTTCCTAATTGTACAGTCTTCTAGACCTTTATAAAAATTTTTTTAATAGTAAGAGTTGATACACCATTTCCAAACCCTTTCTGACAAGTTCTTTGATTTATCAGTTCCTATGGCTCAGTGAGTAGGGCGCTCAGTGAGTAGGCATATACTGAGGGTGGCGGGTTGGAACCCGGCCCCAGCCAAACTGCAACAAAAAAATAGCTGGGTGTTGTGGTGAGCACCTGTAGTCGCAGCTACTCTGGAGGCTGAGGCAAGAGAATCATGTAAGCCCAAGAGCTGGAAGTCGCTGTGAGCTGTGATGTTGCCACAGCACTCTACCGAGGGTGACAAAGTGAGACTCTTGTCTCTAAAAAAAAAAGAGAGAGAAATGCTACTGCTCTGCGGTACCGTGGCAGGCCTCATTAGCGAGAGACACTGTTGCCCATTAAAAAAAATTAAAGGCCTCTAGGGTAGTGCTACTGAACCCATGTTCAAGTGTTTATATGTTACTGATCCACAGAGATAAATAGTGTAGAGTGTTTAGAAACGTGTGCAATTTGACATTTTTGTCAGATTTCTAAAAACTTTGGCCCATGACAGAGTCAAGTTTTAGCTAGTTTGATAGCAGACAGGGTCTTGTGTGGATTACTAACAATTTTGAGAGCCAGTCTGCACCCTGGGGAAGGCACAAAAAGCACAGTGTGGGGTGTGGGGAGAAAAGGGTTGTATGTAGAATGTGAGCCATGGGCACATCCACAGGAGAGTAGGAGGAAAAGTTCCCCTACTTCTCTCAGGGGTCCTCTCTTGGGGGTGACATGGGGAGAGAGGCCATACTTTCACTTTCTACTTTTCCCACTTGTTACGTATGTTTCAATTTTATAATATACATATACTTTTTCTATGAATATAGAAGAAAGGTCATTGCCATTTTAGGAAAAAAATCAAAAAACAATGCCCAGATCAGATTTATCCAGTGGTGCTACCTGGCTTTCCCAGTTTGTCAGAACTGTCATAATTCCATCCCACCCTAACACCATTCAGGGACACAGAGAACTCACAATTCACATTTTCTGGGCTGAGTTAGTTTTGGAGGGGATTTTCTTTTCTTTTCTTTTGTTTTTGAGACAGAGCTTCAAGCTGTCATCCTGGGTAGAGTGCTATGACATCACAGCTCACAGCAACCTCCCACTCCTGGACTCAAGCGATTCTCCTGCCTCCGGCTCCCAAGTAACTAGGACTACAGGCACCTGCCACGGCACCTGGCTATTTTTTGGTTGCAGCTGTCATTGTTTGGTGGCCTGGGCTTCCAACCAACCAGCTCAGGTGTATGTGACTGGCGCCTTAGCCACTTGAGCCACAGGCACTGAGCCGGATTTTCAGAATGAGAGAATACTTTAAGTAGTGATAAAGCCCTGTGGGATTGAGGAATATGTGCTATTCATGCTTATCTACTTCCTTTGAGTGAGTGTGTATATATGTGTGTGTGTATATATGTATAATATACACTATAATATATAATTTATATATAAATATATATTTTTAAATTAAAAAATATATATATAATTTTTTTTGTGAGACAGAAAAAATGATGTTTTTCTTTACCTAAAGATAAAGTAGTACAAGAAAGACATTTTGATGACGTTCAGACCACCAAAGGAAATATGGTAACAGCTTTGATGGCCATTCCCGAAAAAAATTCCGAAATGATTTTGTGACTCTAGCCTTGTCACCCAGGCTAGAGTTTCTGGGGCACCACCCTCATAGCAACCTCAGATTCCTGGTTCAAGCAATTCAAAGGTAATGTGGTAACAGCTTTGATGGCCATTCCTGAAAAAAGTTCCGGAATGATTTTGTGACTCTAGCCTTGTCACCCAGGCTAGAGTTTCTGCGGCACCACCCTCACAGCAACCTCAAATTCCTGCATTCAAGCAATTCTGCCCCAGCATCTCGAGTAGCTGAGACTACAGGCACCAACCACAATGCGTGGCTAGTTTTTCTGTTTTTTTAGAGACAGGGTCTCAGTCTTGCTCAAACTGGTCTCCAGCTCCTAAACTCAAGCAATCCTCCCACCTTGGCCTCTCAGTGAGCTAGGATTATAGGCACACTGGCCGCCACACTGGCCTTTTCTCTGCTTATAAATGTGGTTATTACTTGTCTTCTTCAAAAAGGTATGGTTTCCGGAAGCCACCCTATGTGGAGCTGAAAGCTCGGCCAAAACTCGGAGAGAGAGAAGTGACTCTGGTTCATGTGACAGACTGGATAGAGAAGAAACTGGAGCAAGAGTTTCAGGTAAACGTGTCATGTTATCTAGTGTTTCACACCGAGTATAAAAAGCTCTGGGTAGAACCAAGGTGCTGAACCTCATCTTTCATTTTGAGATGAAAACTATGGACCTTCATCTCAGGAGAGTACACATGTGATCAAGCATGGGTATAGAATTTGGGGTATGGTTTCAAAAACCCCATACCTTATCCAGAGAACATTACAAAGTAGCCTTCAGAAGAAACCCAAGACAGGACAGAGAGCAAAGAGATGACATGTGGTCCCAGTAAGCCTGCTGGACCTCTCTGGACTTTGTTTTGCCCCTCATGAGGCCTGTGGTCAGGCAGGTTGCTCACTGCCCTTATGTGGTGTTCATCCTTGCTCAGTTTGTTCAATTCAGCAAACATTCTGTGTGCCATGTACCGCCTACCCTGGAAGCCCCCAGATGCCTGAGGCGTGCCCTCTCCCCTGGACAGCTTCTGCTGTAGTCTTGGGGTCTACTAAGCCAGAGTTTATTCTCCAAGCCTGTTCCCTGCATTCTGCCACCAAAGGTAATAGCACTGCAGCCGAGGCCCTGGGATGAGCTTTTTCCATCAAATTTTTATCGGATATTTGAGGCACAGTTGTCTGTTAAGGTTTTGTGGATTAGCCAATGTACTTTGTAATGAATTTCACCTTTTGAGGACAACCTCCATTCTTTTGGTATATTTTGAGTTAAAACCTTTCAAAAAATTGTATTATTTAAAAGCTAGAGATTAATCAATCTCTGAAATAACCATTTTCTGAACAAGCTTACCGTTGTCACCTGGGTACTTTGAACCCAGGTGGCAGAAGGAAACTCTTGGCTTCAATTTTTTTCCTTTTTCTTATACTCCTACATTCTACATTAGGAATTCGGGTGCCTGGCTCATCCCTTTTAGGGGGTATTGAGCTACAAAAGAAGAGGGAGCAGAGGGGTGCCCAGTATCTTGAGAGAGGTTGGAAAGCTGAAGGCTGACTGCTGACCCTCTCACAGCAACCCACTGGTTTTGTGTTGTGCTTTTGTCAGAGAACATTCCTGAGGACTGAAGATGTTGCCAACATTCACATACAAAGACATTTTATAAACAGGACCATTACTGTCGGTCACTGATTATCCTTTGGGTGCTCACTAGAGTAGGATTTCTTTCATATAGAGCTTTGTGTGGTTCTAGTTTGAAAAAAATCGCATTTTGTTGATAGGATTTAAAGAGATAAATTCACTTGGAATATATGTTCTAGACATAGTAATTTGGGAATACTGTGAGTAGCTGAAGCCAATTCTCCTAAATTAATGTTGTTGAGTATTCATCCATCCATATAAACAATTGTAATCTATGTATATGAAACCAAAGGCCCCTTCTGCCTCAGAGCTAATTTATTGGATTCTCATCTTCTTGGACTGGTGTGATTCCTCATTTCTTTCTAAATTAAAGTATGGTGGGAGAATTAGTTTGGAATGTGTAGGAAGGTTTCCTATGTATTTTTAAAAACATGTCCAAGGCCTAAAATCCTCTCAAGAACCAAATAGGCTAACAACCTGGCAAAGCATTCTTCTACATAGCTGTTCTTTAATATCTTCCTACAGAAAGTTTTTGTCATGCCAAACATGGATGATGTTTATATCCCCATAATGCACTCTGCCATGGACCCTCGCTCCACTTCCTGCCTCCTGAAAGACCCACCTGTGGAGGCTGCAGATCAGCTGTGATGGGTGACATCGGTCGTTCCCAGTATTATGAGATGGAGCTCGAGGTGTGGGGTTCTTGGCCGCCATCTGTGCTGTAGCACTTGCCTTCAATGTGCCACAGCCACTGTTTCTTAAAGGACTGCTTCTGCCCTCTGCCTGCCAGTGCCCATTCCACTGTGAGGTGTCATTCCCTGCATCCAGTGACAGGTGTCTGAACTGCCTACTGCAAAGCTTTGACCTGGCAAAGGAGACTAGGGAAGAATTATCATGGTGGATCCCAAAGTTACAGGTGACTCACACCATGACTTAATTTTAAGTCTACCAGTTTTTGTGACAAGATATGAGCGCATTAAGAGCAAAGCTGTACAGCTAGAAGGCCCCTTGCCTCCTCAACTCCTCCAAAGCTTTTCCCTCAGGCAGCGGTGCACAGCAGAACATCTTTTCACTTCTGTACTTTGTACGCAACCTTCCATGCTCCCAGAGAATGTCAGTGTGGTGACATGTGTGGAGTGGAATTTTGTGAGCATTTTCATTGGTGTAGGCATAGCAACTTAATTTTCCACATTAAATTGTGCGTTTTAGAAGCAAGTAGCCATAGAACACACACACTAACACACTATCAGGTGGAGGAGGGACAGTGGGCTTTATGCGAACATTTAGGCAAAGCCATGAGATCAAACCATCCCAAGCCTTTTACCAGTGAGGTACAATCACCTGGTTTCTAACTCATTCTGATTTTTCCTGAGACAGGAGCATATGTGAAAACAGCAAACACTGCACGCTAGATTGTTCTCTCATGGGGTGGGGCCAGAAAGCCAGAGCCACAGTCTTCCCATCTGGTGTTTCCTGTGTGCTCCAGGAGCTTTTATATAGGAATCTAAATGCTTTGTTAATCTCATTAGTGGGATAGTTTTGTGGGCGGGCAGTTCCTTTTTCTGATGGCCAAAAGGAAGAACTGCCCTGGAAGACCAAAAGTTTGCTCAACATCAGACACTACATATTCACAATTAATGTGACCTTTTTAAAATGTTGCCAACTTAATTTTGTGCATTTGTGTCAGAATGTTTAGTTTACAAGATTGGGGGCTTTCTAACTGTATAATTTGCTTTGAGAAGTGAACCTAATGTTTTTGTTATTTAAAGCTGCATTTAATGTCAAAATTACCTTGGGTAACTTTTGATAATTTACATCTGTGGACAAAGCTAATAGTGTTTTTTTAAACAGCACCTTGCCTGAACATAAAAAAATTAATATATTGAAGACATATTTGAATCCTTATTTGATTATTTTACTTCCACCATTAAAACATTTGACTTAAATTGCTTGACATTCCAGTCGGTGTACTGTTCTAATTTCTCATTGTGCAGGTCAATTGCCTGTCAGAGTCCGCATGTCCTGTTCACTGGTCTTTATAATTTTTGTGCAATAACTAAAGGCAAAGGAGTAGATGCACTACTGTGTGAGATTACATGACTGTACCCTGTTGCACCTTAAATAGTATGTGGGGACGTACAATCGCTTGCATTGTTTCACAAAATAAATATCTGATGTCAAATACCAGATAAGCATCTAATTTATTTTTATGGAATTCTTTTCAGATAACAGGGACAAAGCAAACAGTACCAAACACTTGGGCCCTCACCTGGCAATAGCTTTTATTCACTGAGCGATCAGTGGCCTACTCCTCACAAAGATGCAAGGCAGTCTTCACCATAACCTTACATATTCTAGATCCACAGTTAAAGGACCAAGTTAAAAGTTGACAGTCTTAGTCCCTCATAATCCAGTCAATTTGGGGCCAAGTTACTGAATGTAAAGTACTTGTGGTTCCTTGCCCACCATTACCACCCACTACTCAGATGCTCAGTACCTGAAGTCCACGTTAAGATCTGACATCAACAATAGAACATGGACTGTAAACAGGTGACTTGTGAATTATTTAGGTTCCTTATTGTTAAATCCACCTATGTGTAAAATCATCTTCACAACCATGTGTTTTAATATGCTCAAGACCAGACCTGTTACAAAGGACCTCAATCCGCAGTTCACTTGTATGGCAGTAATTCTAAATAGGTGATGACATCACCTTAGCGGACAGTTAACTTTCAGCGCCGTCCTACACTGTCTCTGACTGAACCTCAGTTATCTCACTGACCACTGAGGGACGACAGCGTGGGATTTAAGGGAAGGCACAACCTTCCCAGTGCAACCCAGGGAAGTCAGAGGAACGTATGGGTGTACACGCTGGTCACTCACTGCAGAGGCTACAACATCCCCACCACCACCACCCCCCACCTGGACATTTCATTCTTCGTGTAAGCAGTGCCTCGACCAACCTTTTGGGCACCTGGGACCGGTTTTTGTGTTAGACCCCGGGTGGGGTGGCGGGAGGCAGAGCTCAGAGATGGTGTGTCGAGCTGGTGTAAATACAGATAAAGCACTTTCCCTTGCTCGTGCGCCCCGCGGCCCAGTTCCTATGTTTCAGGGAAGACAACTTCCCCAAGGACTAAAGGGGGATGAGGGAGGCGGAGCTCTGCGGCCCAGTTCCGAACTGGCCGCGAACCGGTACCAGTCATCGCCAAGCGTCTGGGAAACCGCCCATCCGCAACAGCCACGACAGCCGCCGCCGTGTCGCTCGCGGTTAAAAGGGCCGCCCGCGGAGAAGGCAGGCGGCCCCAGTTATACGCAAGCTTGTGCTCTGGCGCTGCAGCCTGACCCCCGGCGCCACGAGGAGGCGCGGCGGGGGCTCAAAGGCAGCGCGTCGCCAACGAATCATACCCACACCAGCGTTGGGTTCAAATCGTTTATTGAAAAGAACTGGGGGCAGGGAACAAAGAAGCGCGCGGGATGATGCGATCCGACGTCTTCGGCCAGGCCAGGCCACGACCTGTAAGATGGACCGCGAGAGGTGAGCACGGTGCGCCCGTCCGCCTGTCCCACACCCGCCTCCGCTGCAGCCGGCTCAGACTCTAGTTCGCATCACCCGCGTCAGCAGTCTAACACGTGCTTTAATTAGAAAGTCATCACGGCCGGCCGGCCGGCCTGCTAGCCAGCCGCCCGCCCAGCTCCCCGCTCCCGGGCCCACCCGGCCGCACAGCCGACTCCGCAGACACACCTCACCTCTTCAGCCTTGCAACCGCGGAAAGAACGGGGCGTGCCTACAGCGTCTACTTAAGGGAGCAGACCGGAGGTGGTTGGGCGGGCTTTGCCGCTATTAACCAATAGTAAGTCAAAGTTCTACCACGTGCGTTTAAAGTGGCCTGACGATTGGCCGCGCTTGCTGAGTCCTCCAGCGTGTAGACAGCTCTCATACCAACCATAGAGGCGGGCGTCTAGGAGACGCCGAGCGTTTGAGTGACGCCGTGTCATGAGTACTTCGGCATTTATATTGACATCTTCGCAGGTGTACATCTAGTTGGTGCGCATCTCTGCGGTACGCAAAAGAAAGCTTTACAAACAACAGGAGACAAGTAATGCCTAACTGGTATGAGATAATTCTGTGCCAAGAGTTAGGTTAGGAGTTGAGGAGTAAAATTGAACAAAACTGTCCCCGAGTTCAGGATAACCTATGGTGGTAAAAAGAACTTGTCTTTCAAGCAGACGGATTGCAACCATATCCTGAGTTTGTGATGCATTCGCTCTATGACCTTGGTCATTTAACCTTTCTGAGGCTCAATTTCTGAAAATTAGGAATATCCCCCCAAAAGTTGTAAGGATTAAGTGAATTAAAAGTCAGTCACCTGGCACATTTTTACTAATTTTAAAAAAATGTTTTTAAAGGACTGGAGTGTTGGGGAAAACTTTTGTGACTGCAAAACTCAAAATAGAGAAGGCCTAACTTTGAGAAAACTAAAACTGCTTTGCAGATTTTATTGAGTTCATTCTGTGAGCCCAAAGGCTGGGCTATTCACTGGATATCCACGTGTATGAAAGAATGCGGCTCTCCCCTCTAAGGCTTTACTTGGAGAGGGACGGTGGGGGGCCGTTAGCAGTCACACTCTCTGGTTGTCTTCTTTGGGAATTTTTTACCCTTTTTTCCCTGTCATAAGGAAAATGTATCATTTTTTGTAATAATGAAAGCATTTCTTTCAGACTGGATTTGTAGCTGAATGGGGCTCTTATTTTCATTATTGTCTGCCTAGTCTAATTTTTTTTAATGCCTTTTGTGTGCTATTTTAGGCAGAACATACAGTGAAATTGGGAAGACACAGAGATTAGCATGGCCTCTGGGTGGGAGAGGGAAGATTACTCTTTGATCCAAAGCAAATAATTATTTGACAAGTGATTAGTACCCTCTAGATAATTATTTATT
This sequence comes from Galago senegalensis, assembly GCA_963575145.1. NCBI lineage: Eukaryota > Metazoa > Chordata > Mammalia > Primates > Galagidae > Galago > Galago senegalensis. Next base: position 19,191 of record CAUYTI010032895.1, on the reverse strand, counting down.
TTTATTGCTATTTAAACTTCTGTTGTTTTGACATTTTGGTACAGTTTCTACTTTGAGAAAAGTATTAAAGTTTTCTTTGTGGCCTAAAATACCAGTTTTTTGTAAGATTCTTGAAATGAGGTATTCACGATCATGTACAAATACAATGTAAAGTTTTTATTAATTTAACCTTGTTGTGTTATAATCATGTTGTCCAGATTTCTACTTTGTGTATTGTATACCTGATTGGAAGTGTGTTCACTGTCATTTATTGAAAGGGATGTATTAGGACTATGCTTCAAATACCAAATGCTGGCAAGGATGCAGAGCAAGATGAGTTTTGCCCCATTGCTTACATTTGGAGATGCAAGATGGTGTATCCATTTTGGAAAAGCTGGTCAGTTTCTGATAAAAGTCAAGTCCACTTACCATGTGACCCAGCAGTCCCTAGGTATTTAACCAAGAGAAATGAAGACTTCTGTTCACACAAAATCCTGTAAATAAATGTTTATAGCAGTGTTATGCACAACCCCCCCCCATCCAGAAGCACTTAAATGCCTTTCAGTGGGTGAATGGATAAGCAAACTGTGGTGTGTCCATATAATTGAATGTTATTTAGCAATGAAGTGTAATGAACTTTATTTTTTTTGAGATGGCGTCTCTGTCACCTTGGTAGAGTGCCATGGCATCATGGCTCACAGCAACCTCAAACTCTTGGGCTCAAGTGATTCTCTTGTCTCAGCCTCCCGAGTAGCTGGGATTATGGGCACCATAACTTCCAGCTATTTTTAGAGAGGGGGTCTTGCTCTTGCTCAGGCTGGTCTCAAACCTCTAAGCTCAAATAATAATTGTATATATAGGTGATGTTATGATATACATATATGTGTGTATATATATATGCACACATGTTGTAGAATAATTAGATCAAGCTTCATTAAGATATCCATTGGTTAATATGTATATTTTAAGGAGTATTGTTCTGATTTTCTTGTAATATTTTTGATATTAGCATTGGTAATGCTGGCTTCATAAAAGTGGTTGGGAAATGTTTCTTTTCCTTTTGTTTTAAAGTATTTATTTATCTTTTTATCTATCTACATATATGAGAGAATCTTGCTTGTTGCCTAGGCTGAAATGCAGTGACATGATCATAGCTCACTGTACCCTTGAACTCCCAGGTTCAAGTGATCCTCCTGCCTCAGCCTCCTGAATAGCTGGGACTCCCGGCAGGTGCCACTACACTCAGCAAATTTTTTATGGAGATAGGGTCTCACTATGTTACCCAAGTGGTCTTGAACCCCTGTCTTCAAGGGTTCCTCCTGCTTTCGCCTCCCAACATGCTGGGATTATAGGTGTGAGAAGATTTTAAATTATGAATTAAATTTCCTTAATAGGTACAAAATTGTTCAGATTTAAAATTTTTTCTTGTGTCAGTTTTTATAATTTGTTACTATTAAGGAATGTTTCCATGTCATCCTAAGTTATTGAATTTTTTAGCAAAATGTTTATACTATTCCCTTATTATCCTTTGAATGTCTGTAGGATCTCTAATGATGGCCCCTCTCTCATTCCTGATGTTAGTTGGTTTTTTCCCCTTGATCAGTGTAGGTAGAGATTTATCAGTTTTTAGCTTCTGGTTTTTAATAATTTATTTCACTCATATTTATTATTTCCTTTCTTCTACTTTTAGCTCTTCTCCAAGTTTTTTAAAATGGGTGCCTAGATCATTAATTTGAGACCTTTTCTAGTATAAACCATTCAAATTTATAATTGTACTTTAAGAACTGCTTTGGAGGTATCCCACATACTATATTGTGTTTTCATTAACATTCAATTCAACATATTTTCTAATTTCCATCCTGATTTCTTCTCTGCCCTGTGGGTTATTTAGAAGGGGGAGGTTTAATTTCTAAATCATTAGCAATTTTCCAGATATCTTGTTGTTAATATCTAGTTTAATTCCGTTGTGGTAAGAAAATATGCGCCACAAAACCTGGCTATTTTTTCTAATTTTTATAGAGACAGAGTCTTGCTTTGTCACTCTGGCTGATTTTGAACTCCTATACTCAAGTACCTGGCCCTCCACTGAAGATTTTTAATATCATGGGCTCATCCCAGAACCAATCATTTTGGGAGGCAAGAGAAGATGCTGATTGTTTTTACTTATTCTGGATATTCCCAGAGCTAGATGATGATGCCACTGCACTCTAGTCCCAGCAACAGAATGAAACCCTGTCTCCAAATAAAAGGGGGTGGGGGCAAATAAAAAGTATGGTGGTTCCCAAAATTCCATCACTTTGGGAAGCTGAGGCAGGAGAATCACTTGAGGCCAGGAGTTCAAAACCAGTCTGGGCAACATAAGGAGGCCCCATCTCTACAAAAAAAATTTTAGAAAATTAACTGGGCAGGGTGGCATGCCCCTCTAGTCCCAGCTATTTGGGAGGCTGAGGCAGAGGATCGTTTGAGCCAAGGTTTTGAAGTTACAGTGATCTACAATAGTGCTACTGCACCCCAGCCTGGCCAAGAGAGTGAGACCTCATCTCTAAAAAGTAAAAAATAATTTTTTAAGTGAATGGTAAAAAAAAAACATATGATTTTAAGGAGTGATAAACAATCCAACACATTGTTTAATTTTAAAGGCACATTTTTCTGACTTTCAAAGTCAAGAACAAAACAACCCATAGCACAGTGATTCTCAGCCTTCCTAATTGCCGTGTTTTTACAAATGGAAAAAAGGGGTGGCAACCCACAGGTTGAGAACCGCCATAGCACAAAGGCATTTACTATGCCTTTCTTTCTTCTCCTTATCTCTACACACACATTCCTAATGAATGTAATTTAGGGGAGTTGGAAGTTAGAGACTTTGCTTATTGTTAGGTGTGGGAAGCCCTGAGGTGGGGAGGAGCATGCTCCTTTCTGGAGCTGAAAGGTAATAGCAGCAGAAGAATGGAGAACCGGGGAGAGTAGGATGAATGAGGCAGGTGAGGCAGATGAGCCATTCACACAGCCTGTGGTTCACAGTGAAGGTCTTGGATTTTCTAAGAGCAAAGGAAGGCTATTTGTGGTTTTAAGCAGGAGAGTGATGTAGTCTGATCAATCTCCTTGGAGTGATAATTGTACGGTCCAGATTTATCTCCCCACCAAGAATAACATGAGCTACCAGTTAGAGTGCCTCCCCTGGGTAAGACAGCTTACATATTTTAGCTATAATTCTCAGGACAGTTCTGGTAATATTATTTCTGTCTTTTAGTCCTAAATGTCAGAAGAATTAGAGAACCAAGGCTCAGCAAAATTATGTAATTTCTTGACATTGATGCAATTAATAAATGGCCAAGCAGGCTGAGATTTGAACTCATGGCAGTTTGATTATAAAGTTATACCCTTGATCACTATACCTTACAACCTCCTGAAGTGCTTGTTTTAGTCAAAACTCTGCCTTGTTATATGAGAAGGCTGAGTATAACCAACATTCACCCTGCTCACTTCTCACTCCAGCAAACCTAGGGACCAGGTAAAGGGAAGGCAGAGAGGAATCAACCTGGAATAGGAGACTAAACCAAAAACCATACAGAAGACCCAAGGTCTGAGGCTCTAGGACAGTGAATTTCAACTGGTGTGCAGCAAAAATTTTTAAAGATCATTAATTAAATTACTTTCAAAAGAAGTTCAAAGCACAGTAAGTATATTCTCTTTTTTTTGATCAACATAATTTAAGTGTGCCATGGCTAGGTTCAAGTGTGCTGTGAGATAAGAAAGGTTGAAAACACTGCTCAAGGAGGAGAGGCAAGAAGAGCGTGGGGTTTGGAGGGACCCGAGGCAAGTGTAGAAAGAGTTCATGCCAAGTGAGAGCAAAACAAGCACGTCAGGGTGAAAGATGGGGGAAGACAGAGGACACTGTCTGAAATGACTGTCCAGCCAACAGTCATGGGTGTGTGAGTTGAGGGAGGTGTGACATGGAAGCTGAAGGGCCCAGCGTGGAAAGACCAAAATCATCTCATGAGTTCCCTCAACTTCCCACTGATCTGCCCCAACCTAACTGTCTGTAGCCATCCTTCCCTCCTGCCTCAGATAAAGATACAGCATTTCATCATTTGTTCTTTTAATGAAAATTTTAAAAGTCCCTCTACATTTGATCCTATTCTGGGCACTGGAAGTAGGAATACAAATAAACAGTCCTTGCCCTCCGGGAGCTCACAAACTGGGGATAAAGCAACAAAACCCTGTGGTTTATGCACTTTTTATCTCTTTCCTCCCTGCTTTGACCACAGAGATTTCAGCAGGTATAGATGGGTAGGTAAGAGAAAAGAAGAAAACTGTCCTTGATTGAGAGGTGGCCATGAGCCGGGTATAATCAAATATACATACTGATTTAGACTTCAGAAATCCTGAGCCAGCATTTTAATAAAGCCTTATTGGTTGTTAAGTGATGAAAACCCAACTTGAACTAACCGGGGTAAATAGGGAACAGTTCAGTTGACTAGGGAAGGGGAGTGGGGTGGGCTGATTGCAGGCCTACTAGTACGGAGTCAGAACTCAGACTTGTCCAGGACTCTCTGACTACATTAGTTCTTGTCTTTCCTTATCAACTTCTTTCTTTTGAGTTTACTTTCTTTATAGGATAGAGGCAGCTCCCAGGCCTTACACCTCCTGGCTTTGCCACCAGGAAGGAAATGAGTCTATTTTCATAGCTCTATTTGGAGTAAGGGCCTACTTGTGCATCAAATAAAGGCGTCCCCATGGGTAGCTATTTTGGTTATCTGTTACCACATAACCATCCCATAACTTTACATGATTTTTTTCTTTTCTTTTCTTTTCTTTTTTTTTGAGACAGAATCTCATTATATTGCCCTCCGTAGTGTGCTGTAGTATCATAGCTCACAGCAACCTCAGACTCTTGGGCTTAAGCAATTCTCTTGCTTCAACTTCCCAAGTAGCTGGGACCACAGGCGCCCACCACAACACCTGGCGATTTTGTTGTTGTTGTTGCAGTTGTCGTTGTTTAGCTGGCCCAGGCCAGGTTCGAGCAATATTTTAAGTTTTTTTTGTTTTTCTTTTGAGACAGAATCTCACTATGTTGCCGTTGGTAGAGTTCATGGTGTCACAGCTCACAGCAACCTCAAACTCTTAAGTGATAAGTGATTCTGCTGTCTCAGCCTCCCAAGTAGCTAAGACTACAGGCGCCTGCCACAGTGCCTGGCTATTTTTTTGGTTGCAGTTGTCATTGTTGTGTAGCAGGCCCAGGCTGGGCTTGAACCCACCAGCCTCGGTATATGTGACCTGTGCCCTACTCACTGAGCTATGGGCACTGAACCAGTGTTTTTCTTTTTTGAGATGGAGTCACCCTTGGTAGAGGGCCATGGCATCATAGCTCACAGTAACCTCAAACTCTTGGGCTCAAGTGATCTTCTTGCCTAAGCCTCTCAAGTAGCTGGGACTATTGGTGCCCAGCACAACACCCAGCTAGTTTTTCTATTTTAAGTAGAGATGGGGGGGTCTCACTCTTGCTCAGCCTGAGCTCAAGCAATCCACCCACCTTAGCCTCCCAGAGTGCTAGGATTACAAGTGTGAGCCGCCACATCTGGCAAACTCAGTAGTTTAAAGCAATAGCCATCTAAGGCGCCAGCCACGTACACCTAAGGTGGCGGGTTCAAATCCCCAGCCCGGACCCGCCAAACAACAATGACGGCTGCAACCAAAAAATAGCCGGGCGTTGTGGCGGGCGCCTGTGGTCCCAGCTACTTGGGAGGCGGAGGTAAGAGACTCGATTGAGCCCAGGAGTTGGAGGTTGCTGTGAGCTGTAATGCCACGGCACTCTACCCAGGGGGACAGCTTTAGGCTCTGTATAAAAATTAAAAAAAAAAAAAAAAAAAAACATTCTGAGGAAAACAATATTACCAGCCTAGAATCCTGTCTAGCATAAGGGTAGACTACAGAACTATTGAAATGTATCGGCTAATGCCCAAGTGGATGAGGAGTGTGCAGACTTTGTTCTGAAAGCCCTCAGCACCATCGTTCTCCTTTGACTAAGGCACAGCATGACTGATGTCTTGGTGAATCTCAGGAGCAGCAGCCAGCAGCCTGCTAGCCAGAGTGTCCAGCTGGTGGCCTTATCTCCACCTCTTGGAGATCTTGCTGTTATTTGGTAGTCTCCATACACCCACAGTTCCTCCTCAAGTAGAAATAACTGTGTCAGTCAGCCGGGCCTGGCTCACACCTGTAATCCTAGCATTCTGGGAGGCCAAGGCAGGTGGATTGCTTGAACTCAGGAGCTCAAGACTAGCCTGAGAAAGAGCGAGACCCCATCTCTAGTAAAAATAGCCACATGCCAGTAGTCCCAGAGAATCACTTGAGCCCAAGAGTTTGAGGTGGCTGTGAGCTACGACGCTACAGCACTCTACTAAGGATAATAATATGAGACTCTGACTCAAAAAAAAAAGGTGGGAGGGAGAAAAGAAAAGAAATAACTGTGTCAAACTTTGAACATGATCCTAAAAAGAAAGCCCATAGTCAGCAGTACGTAGGGGTGGGGAACCTGCTGCTTCAAGGCCACACATGGCTGTCCAGATTCCTGAGTGCTGCCCCTTGACTGAATCTAAACTTCACAGAACAAATCCCTTTCTTAAAAGGATTTATTCTGTAAAATTTGGATTCAGTCAAAAGACTGCACTCCAGAAGGCCACATATGGCCCCCAGGCCTCAGGTTCTTCACCCCCAGAAGATTTAATTTTCTCTCCTATAAGACAGAACTAACAATATCTTCTTGTGGGGTCATTGTGAGGGTTAGACAAAATACTGTTTGTTAAGTGATGGGCCCGCTAGCTGCTACAGAGCAGCCCTCACTAATCATCATTACTATTAGCAGCAGTAGTGATAGCAATAAAGACAAAGAGGTCCAATAAAGTGATATAAATGATAAATTTGGTGGCTCATAAATATCAGACTTGTACACGTTCAGAGTTCAGTTTTCCTTTTATCATACCAATACGCTGACCCAAAAAAAACCCAACAACCCTATATCTCATTTTTCTTTCATCCACACTGAGATGGATTTTTTTCATTCTATTCACATTCTTTTGGGAACAGGCCTAATAGCTTCCATCTCTATCTGTAACTATTTCTGAAATGCAGCTTCAAGGTTTGAAAAGCTTCTCTTCTCTTATCTGCTTCTCATTGTTAAGATCAGACTTATGGTATCTGGAAAAGATGCAGTGTACAGATGTGATTTGTCTATAGCAGGCATATACACATATGAAGAAACAGAAAGAGAGCAGGGAACCAGAATGGGGGTCTGTATATTAATAGCAGTTCATGCTTTTGGAGTTTGTCCTTGACTGTAGCGCAGCACTGAAAATATCTCAAGCAAAATAACTGGTTAACGTTATAGAAGCAATTCAGGTGCAAATATCTGTTGTCAAGAAGTAGTACATCCCAAATACAAGTAAGGACATTGAAGCATGTGGTTTTCTATGGGCTTAGCATCTGGTACCCTGGTCTAAGAAGATAAGGTTCCCACCTCAGCCAGACCAGAGTCAAGTTCTGAGATGGTTGTGGCAGGGCATAGCTGTTGTCCTCAGGTGTTGAGGGCAGGTAGGCCTGAATGGCAATAGGCAAAAGTGACAAGATCCCTGCTCTTTTAACAGATTTCTACACCTTTACTCCACAGAAAGAGGTAGAGCCATTTTCCCTTGGGGGTTGTGCATGGGCTTTTTGATATAAGTTTGGCATTTCTCCTACCCACTTATCAGATAACACTCACTAGACATCACCCCCGTCCCAAGGGATTGATTATTCCTGAAAGACACAGACACCCATTATAAAGTGCTGAAAGGAACACACGCACACAGGCACATACACGCACGTAGCTCTTCTGATCCACCCACAGTGCTGAAAAATGTATGCAGGATTTTCTCAGCTGCATTGTCACCTGATACTCATAACAGCCCTGGGTGTGGGATTACCATTTCTCTTTCAGCCAAAGAAGAAAAATGGCTGGCCAAGATTGCATAATTTGGAAGTCATAGAGCCAGCATTTGAAGTCACATTTCTTGATTAGAAATCACATATCTTTTCCATGATGCCATGTTCCTACTTCAAAAATAACAATAATAATAGCAGAAATGTATTAAGTGCTTACTGTGTGCCAGGTGGGGTTCTAAGACCTTCACCTATGTTAAGCTATTTAATTCTTATTAAGAATTCAGTTTTACAGAGAAGGAAACTGGAGCACAGATGAATACATTTTTATTCCTTAGAGGAATAGGTGGCTGTCTAAAGAGAGACCACAGTGCATTCACGAGGAGTTCGACACCCTCAAAGACTCCACTTGATTTTCTTTCTTTTCCTGCTAAAGATCAAGGTATTCAATGAATTAGTTATTTCTTTTCAGTAACTGAAAGACCCCTTTAGCAAACACCAGCCAGACACCTACTCTGGATGCAACCCAGGCTGTGCGGGGCTATTGTAGGGAGCATCCAGGCACGAGATGGCTTAGCCCTTCTGTTCAGGGGTTACCACTCTGTTGGAGTAGCCAGGCAGCGTTGGGGCTGTCCAGGCCTACTGACAGTCAGGGGTGTGCCCAGGTTTGCCTTCAATGCTTGGAGGTGGAACCCACTCTTCTGCTTTCTGCTGTGTCCTGTGTTTACTTGCATCCGTGCTGTCTGGGCTACAGGATGCCTCTAATCCCCGCATCTTCAGTCTCCTCACCTGGGACCTGCTCACATCCTACATTATTTTGTAGACTTCCACCCTGGGCCCTTTTGGCCTGAACCTTCAAAGCTGGGGTCCTAACTTGTTAAGTCTTTCTGCAGGAATCACCACTCCTTGATTATATTGTTGACCTTTTAAAAAATCCCTTCCAGATTGGTAACCTTTCTCTCTCACTCATCCCCATGAACTGCACTCAATACCTAGAGCTGCAGCAAACACATCCACGCAGGTTAGTGTTGAGGCCCACTTGTGTGCTGTGTGTTAACCTTACTCACGTGCTTAGTGGATGCTGCTGTCCTTCCTATACTCACTGATGACCCATAGTTCCACTCTCTGAGCCTATTTGGACCAAACATAGTGACCTTGTGTGGTTTGGTTTGTATTTGTCTCTTCTTGCTGCTGCATACTCTGCTGCCTCCATGCCTTCACTCACTCATTGATGGAGAAGAGTAGGAGCCTGGCACCCTGCTAGCAGCCAGAGCCACAGCAAAGAATAAGACAGCCATGGTAATTGTCCTCTCAGAGCCTGCCATTTAGCCAGGGAGACGGGACAGTAAACATTTCAAACACAGGATGTAACAGTTGCAGTGGCACATACCTGTAACCCTAGCGCTCTAGGAGGCTGAGGCAGGCAGATTGCTTGCACTCAGGAGCTCGAGACCAGCCTGAGCAAGAGTGGAACCACATCTCTAAAAGTAGCCAGGTGTTGTAGTGGGCACCTATACTCCCGGTTACTCATGAGGCTGAGGCAAGAGGATCGCTTAAGCTCAAGACTTTGAGGTTGCTGTGAGCTATGACGCCACATCACTCTACCAAGGACCACAAAGTGAGACTGTCTCAGAACAAACAAAGCCCACACCAGACAAACAGTGTGCTTGTAGGAAAAGCCCAAGAAACACAAAACAGGAACATCCTACTTGCCCTGGGGAGCCAGGGAGGACCTCTGAGAGAATGTTAAGAAGTAGCATGTGGAAGATGAGGAGGAGGTAGCTGGTCAGAGGTGCATGAGAAGGTGAAGGTAGAAAGGCACATTTTACACACACATGCACACACAGATACACACAGACAGGCCTGGTGCAGCCATGAAATGAAAAGACCTTCCTAAGATCAGAAGCAGAGCATTCAAGGGAAGCATCAGAAAATGAGATGCAAAGGTCCACAGCGGTAAGATCACACCAAGTCTGTGAGTTAGGAGGCAGCACTTTGACTTATCCCGAGGGTGCTGGGAAGCTGGGGAAGGGCTTTAGGCAAGATGTTGGTCATCTGACCAGATCTGCATTTTGGAAAGGTTACTGGCTACAGCGTGGAGGGGCCCAGGGTGAAAGGAGGTGATGAGGGGATGTCTGCTGCTTAGGACTGTCCTTACCCAAAGTTGCACTGCCCCTCAATATAGCCACCTCCAAAGACTTGTTCATGGGGGAGTACCAAGACTCAGGCTCCATTGTCTCAGAATAGACAACGCTGAGGGCTGCCTGGTTCTGGAGCTCCTATGAAATTGTCGGGAGCATTTGTTGCCGCTGCCTTGCAGTTTAACCCCTTCGTCCTTCATGCCCCTGTGGTGTTGGACTCTGGGACTCCCTAGTGACCTTCCTACATGCACATCTCAGATTCAGAGCCTGTTTCTGAAGAAACAAACCTAAGACAGTTGGAGTGGCCCAAGGAAGCTGACTGTGTCAGTGGCAGGTGGGACACTGGCAATAGCTGGTGTGCTATGGTGGTGCAAGGATAACACTTATGTGGGTGGTGAAGGAGAAGGGTATCGGGCCAGGGCAGCAATCTCTCTGGCTTCTGAGAGGTTAAGGGCCTGAAGTAATATAACGAAATGAAGGATTCCAATGAAATGTGATGCTTTTTAATGAGCAACCATCGATGCCTTGGAGGAAGATCATAAAAGTCAAAGTGTGAAATTCAGAAGGCCTTCTCCATAGCATATAAAAAGACTCTTATCTCCTGCAGCCAGAAAAAAGGAAAAGTCAGGCCTAGGCCTTCATTGTTCGAGTAGCCTAAATCCTCTAGAGTGAATTGAAGCCTCAGCCTGTTACGTCTGCTGTGTCAGCAGAGTTTGAATGGAAAGGGTGGGACCCTGAGGATTGAGGTGGGGTCACCTGGGTCAATGCACTTGACAACCCTGAAGCCTCAGACCTCTTAAGACCTCCTGACCCTGCAGCAGGGCCCCCCTCCTCACTGTTAGAGGCTGCTAGAAGAGACCAGGCAGAAGTGTCAGCTTTTCAAGGTGATATGCACATTTTTCAGGATCCCACACACACAACAGACTACTGACAAGTATCAAATTGTAACACACCCAGCTGGGGAGTGCTGGTCTGTGCCAGGAGGAGAGTATGAATGGGAATGGATGCTGAGGGTGCTGGACCAAGGGGAGAGGCAAAAGACTGGATGTGGGGGAGTTGGTTGATTGATATGGAGGCAAACCGTGTATGTCTACCGCACTGGACACCCTGCCAAGGACCCCCGGGAAAGGGGCTAACACACTATGAAGATGGCTCTTGGAAGCCTGGAGAAAGCAGAAATTCACAATAAGTGAAGGAGAAATGTCACAACTGCCGTGACAGATGTGGAAGAAAGATTCAAAGGCTCAGAAGAGGCCCTTGTCAGAAAATTTCTTGCATTCCAGAAACCCAACCTAAGACAGCAAAGTTTAGGATTATCTAAAAAGGTACATGCATTTTAACAGCATAGGATTAATTTGCTTCCCTTTTAGGGGGAAAGTTTTTATATAATTTATAAGAAACTTTGTATCTCAATTGACTAGAGGAAAAAAATTGCCCCCACCTCCTTTTTTGGCTCACAATAATTTTGAATATGAAGTACTTGCTAAAGGAAATTTTCTATCCTAAGAGGTTTTGCTAAGCAGATTGTTCAATTTTTCTTTTTCAGAGAAAGCTCTCTGCCATATCTTTCTTGAGAACAAATTTGCTTAATTCTTACCTCCTTGGCTGGTGAAAAGATTTACCTTGGATAGCATTACTCCTTCGTTTTCATGATTCAGTTTTTCTGGCTGGGCCGTATAATTTCTCTCCCTGTAATTTTCCTTGATAGTCTGTGTGAATCACATACTAAGTTTGGTTTTAATCATTTCCTATTATTTAGGTTTCTGGGTTACACTGATGTTTTAGACCACATCAGGTAATAACGCCAGCACAGCAACGCAATGAGAATCAACATTATGTGTCAGGTGCCGGTCTAAGGGTGTTCCATTCTCATCTCATCTCATCCTCACAACAGCCTCATCTGTAGAATCTCCATCCTACAGACCAGAAAGGTGAAAGGTTGAGGAACTTGTCATGGACATAAGGTAAACACATTGGGAAGCTTCATCCCCAGGTTACAGATGTGGAAACTGAGGCCACCTAACCTGTTATTAACAGATCTGAAGGTTTGAGACTTCGAAATATAGCAATATCCATTTCTTGCTCCTAATAAGTACTGTGGTAGGCTTCATGGAATCACCAGCATGGATGGAAGTTTAGGTAACTTAGGTTCTAGAAGCAAGTCACTTTTCACCCTGGGACCCAGTTTCTCCATCTGTAACATGAGAGGGCAGACCAGATCAAAAATTGCATATTAGAGGGCCTGAGGACCTTTGGAAGCCACAGATGTGTTTTGTTTAGGAAGCATGTTTAAAGAGGAAGGGGAGTTGTTTTAAATTTGAATTCCAATAAGATGATCAGTTGACTCCATGACTCCTCATTACATTAAACAAGTCTGACACACACATTTATACACTCACCTGGTTGTTCCTTATAGGCTTCTGAGATTGCAAATTCAGGATTAAATTATCTCTGAGACTAATGCCAATTGTGCTTATTTTCCCCTGGAAGCCCTGAACCAAGGGCCTGTGAGACCCTTGGAAGGCAGGATAAATGAGGGGAACAGGAGCGGTTTCTCGGCCCTGCACGTTCTCAGGGTCCTGGGGTCCTAGGCACTTGGCTGACCTTGCCCTGAACTGCCCACTCCACGGTGCAAAGGAGGACTTTCTTTCCCACAGCGCCTTCACACTGACTCATTCCATCCCCAGCTCTGTGACAGGCGTAATCAGGGCGGGCATTATCTCCTAAGCAATGTGACATTTCAAAACACCCAGGCATCAGGTGGACCAAGATAATGTCAGGGAAACTCAATGGAGTTCCTCTCAGGCTCTAATGAGAAATACAAAGGAGCAAATCATGGACACTTTCTATAGAGCCTTTTAGTAAGTGCAGAAAGGAGGGGGGGAAAGAATCCTATCAATGATAAGGGCCTTTTTTGAGAGGAACTAGTGGTATCAGCCTGCTCTCAAACCCAGATTGAGTTTCGTAGGTGAGAAAAATCTCCTCTCTTGGTGGGTTTCTTCTTGTGAGCTTAGGGAAAACATTTTAAGCCAAAGATAGAATTAAATCAGCAAATCACAATGCGAATGTGTGTTCCTGGCAGAGGCGCTCATAAGTGAATTTCATTCCTTTGTTTTGGCTCTCAAGGAGAACACCTTGTCTAAATTAACATTTCTAACAACATTATTTAAGCTCTACCCAACATTTTACAAGCTATTCTTAAGGTTGGAACTTTTTAATTGTTCATTCCACGAAATGCCTCTGCCTGACAGTAGGATTAAAATTGTATGGAGGGGAAGCTGAATCCTTAAAGATACAATGCATAACCTGGTTTAAAAATGAAAATGCTACATATTTTTACATTATTGTGACATAAAATACTTAGGAAACTAAGAGTTCTTGATAAGCTGTCTTCTTCTTTTTTTTTTTTTTGTAAACCTTGTAGCGTTGAACCTTATGCTTTATACATACATAGAAGGCACTCAGTGAATGTAAGCCGAATTGAGTTTATCAAATATTTATTAAGTCTTCTACATTTAATTATACAGTTTTGCTAGAGGAGGACTCCTACTCCGATAGCTTTATCCCAATTTGAGTTTTGCAAGGTAGACCTAATTTACTTAATTCATCCCAGATAGCTTGAAAAATGTGAAATATTTTGGCACTGACATAAGTCATTCTGAAATAGACCTGGGATGAACATTTTTCTTACTCATGTGTGCTTAAAAGTTAAGCTGACAGAATCCTTAAACCTTCTCCCTCATTATCAAAAAGCATTTGTCTGATCCTTTGGAGTCCCAATCATATTAGACAGAGCTCAAAATAAATTGTGAACGGTGCAAAGCAGAAGAAAAGGAAAAGAAAAGCACCATCTCGCTAACTGTGTCAGCAGGAAATCCATTCCCACTTGTCTGCATTTGATTGAACTTGTGTGAACCACCAGTGCCACACACTCCAGTGGAACCAGATTAAAGACCTACAAGAGACATCTTCTAGATCTTCTTAGACAGATGCTTCTCACACCTCTGCAGTTTATCTGAGGCTCACTTCATAAAGGCTTGGAGGAAGCACTGCCCTTCCAAGGTACATGAAGTCAAATAAAGCCAGAGCTGAAAAATAAGGTGTTCAGGTTCAAGCTCAGAGTTGCACGAATGACAGAAAGGAGACAGCAAGTCTCTTTTCATTAATATCTTATATATCTGACATTTACTGGAGTTGGTGGAGATCATCATTGTTCACTCATTCATGTGTTCATTCATTCATTCAGCCATTTTGGATGGAGCACCTGCTATGTGCAAGGCACTGCACTGGGAACTTGAGTAATCTCTGGCAGGAGTGTTTGGACGACTCCCTATCCTGCAAGTTTCTGAGTGAGCACTGTAGGCATGATTACTCTGTGGATCCATCTCACTGATCTTGTCTGTTTGGATTTATAAGGATCCTTAATTCTGTTTAGCCTGTCATCCCACAGACTTTAGGTGAGCTCAGGTATGTAAGCCAATAGGTAATATCTCATTTGGACCAAAAATATCTGTGATTCCAACTCTTTTGCAAGATTTAAAACTTCCAGAAGGAAACTGTTAGGTACTAAATCATGTACCTTCCGCCCCCAAATTCATATGTTGAAGCCTTAATCCACAATGTGACCTTATTTGGAGATAAGGCCTTTAGGAGGTAATTAAGGTTAAGCGAAGTTATAGAGTTAGGGCCCTAATCCAATAGGGCAGGTGTCTTTATAAGAAAAGAAAGAGCAAGAAAAGGACAAGTGATCCCATCTCAGGGTGGGCAAGGGACTTGAAGAGAAACTTCTCTGAAGAAGACAGGCGCACAGCCTACAGACATATGAAAAAATGCTCATCATCCTTGATCATCAGAGAAATGTAAATCAAAACTACTTTGAGATATCATCTAATTCCAGTAAGGTTAGCCCACATCACAAAATCCCAAAACCAGGGATGTTGGCATGGATGTGGAGAAAAGGGAACACTTCTACACTGCTGATGGGAATGTAAACTAATACGTTCCTTTTGGAAAGATGTTTGGAGAACACTTAGGGATCTAAAAATAGATCTGCCATTCGATCCTATAATTCCTCTACTAGGTATATATCCAGAAGACCAAAAATCACACTATAACAAAGATATTTGTACTAGAATGTTTATTGCAGCCCAATTCATAATTGCTAAGTCATGGAAGAAGCCCAAGTGCCCACCAACCCACAAATGGATTAATAAATTGTGGTATATGTACACCATGGAATATTATGCAGCCTTAAAGAAAGATGGAGACTTTACCTCTTACATGTTTACATGAATGGAGCTGGAACATATTATTCTTAGCAAAATATCTCAAGAATGGAAGAAAAAGTATCCAATGTACTCAGCCCTACTATGAAACCAATTTATAGCTTTCTTATGAAAGCTATAACCCAATTATAGCCCAAGAAGAAGGGGAAAGGGAGGGGAGGTTGGTAAGGGGGGAGAATGGGTGGAGGGAGGGCAATTGGTGAGACTACACATACGGTGCATCTTACAAAGATACCTGTGAAATTTACTAGGTGTAGAATATAAATGTTTTAACACAGTAACTAAGAAAATGCCCTGAAGGCTATGCTAATCAGTTTGATGAAAATATTTCAAATTGTATATAAAAACAGCACATTGTACCCCATGATTGCATTATTGTACACAGGTATGATTTAATAAAAAAATAATAATAATAAAAAGAAAGAAAAGAAAGAGACTCCAGAGCTCGCTCAGGTGTGGCCTCTCTCTCTACACTCACACACAAGGAAGCCATGTGAGGACACAGCCAGCAGGTGGCCCTCTATAAGCCAAAAAGAGAGTCCTCACCAGGAACAAATGCTGACATCTTGATTTTAGACTTCTGGCCCCCAGAACTGTGAGAAATAAATGTCTGTTGTTTAAGCTGCCAGTTCCGTGGTATTTTGTTATGACAGCCTAAGCTGACTAATACAGAAACATAGCAAAAGTCCCATGAACTCTTTCTATGAGATGATGGTGCCCAGCACAATGCCAAGCACACAGAGTAGACAACAGGCATTTGCATGTGGGTGGTGAAGGGAAAACCCAGGGGGTCTCTGGTCTGTGAGGTCAAGTGATGGGCTGGATGCCCACCCAAGTGTGGCTTTGTACCCCTATGGTGCCAGCTACCACATGAGTCAACTTTCAGTTTGCTCCACTAATTTAGGCCCTTTGTACTTTATAAGAAAATTCTGTAAAGGTTGCACAGAGGACCTTGAAACAGCTTAAACTTGAAAATGGAAAAGAAAAATGAAAACACTTGATCTTTTTTTCTCATACATCCTTCCCTGACCTACTTCTTCCTTTTGCTGGATCAAGGGCAGAATGACAAGTCAGGATCACCTGAACACCATATGCCTGGTAACCACTCTTCAATGAAGGATATCCCTTTGTTCTTTAGTACCACAGGAGTTATGAATAAGGACCACTTTTGATATCAGGAGAAGGCCTGTGCTGGACAAAATTATAAAGAAGAATCTCCTTGTTTTCTGTGTCTCTTCTTCCCAACTCCAAAGATGCCAACTGCTCTAAGCTACCTGAATGCCCCAACACATCTACTCTGATAATAAATCTCAGCAAGGCCTCAGAGATTAAGACTTAGGGAACAGTACTGGCCATGCTATAAGTTGTATTTGACAAAGTTTATACACATAGCCATTTCTTTCTTTCTGGGTTTCATGCCTCAAATTTGGGTAACTTCCAACCTGATCAATGATGGCACTAAAGCTAGAGATGTGGTCCAAATGGCCAGATTTTCTCTAGAGGGGCCCAATCAAAAGTTGGCAAACAAACAAACAAAAGGTAACACACATTTCTGCCCAATTGTGTGATTGCTATAAAAACTGAAGCATTTATTAAAATGTTCAGTCTATTAGCTAATAGTTAGAAATGTAACTAATATTGGCATAATTTACCTTTAGAAGGATTTTATACACACACACACACACATATATATATAAAGAGAGAACATAAATATAGTCCCCAAATTTGGGGACTACTGTATTTACTATCTCTATAATCTGGTTTTATTTTTCAAGAATAATAGCACAATCTAACTTAACTAGTTGGATGACTGTAGAAGAAATCCTGAAACCTTCCATGCTTCCATAAGTTTTGGGATTCTGACGCCAGACTCTTTCATATTTAGTTATCTTATCCCACCCTGACTCTCACTTGTATTTATTCTTATTCCCTGTTAATTGCAGGAGGCACCATTTCTTATACAACGCCAAATGGGCTATAGTTTTCAGTTTTAAAAAATCACGCCGTACTTCTTTTTCATAGAACGGAAACATACTTAAAACATATTTTAACAGACTTCCAGTTAAATATGGCAAGTAAAGACAATTTTTATTTCACCCCAATGACTTACGACCCACTAAAAACAAGAATAACAACAACAAAAAAGAGAGAGTAGGGCATAATCTTCAGTGAAATAAGGAAGCAGCTTCAACTCAATCCACAAATTACTAAATACAACATGGACAAATGCTGCAATGTTGGACTCAGAGGCAGGATCTGCTAGATGAAAGCAGGTTACAGGTGCCCTCAGGGCACAGATCAGGCAATTGGTCAGTCATTTGGAAAAAGATAAAATTAGATTCACCACACTTCACATAGTGTACAAGAATAAATCCCAACAGGATTAGCTATCTAAAGGTAGAAACTAAAACCATACAAGTACTAAAATAAAATGTGAGTGGATTCCTCCTTAACCCAGGCATAGAGAAAGGTTTTAACTAGGATTCAAAATCCAGATGTAATAAAAGAAAAAAAATTATCAATCAAATTCATGAAAAAAGATTTCACATACACAAAGTCAAAAGACACCTAGCAAAATTGGAAAATTATTTTAAACGTATATCACAGAAAATGAGCTAACATTCATAATATACGAACAACTCTTTAGAATTGAAGGGAAAATGCTTTTCTTTTTTTTTTCTTTTTTCTTTTTTTTTGAGACAGAGCCTCAAGCTGTCCTCCTGGGTAGAGTGCCGTGGCATTACAGCTCACAGCAACCTCAAACTCCTGGGCTCAAGCGAGTCTCTTGCCTCCGCCTCCCAAGTAGCTGGGACCACAGGCGCCCGCCACAACGCCCGGCTATTTTTTGGTTGCAGCCGTCATTGTTGTTTGGCGGGTCCGGGCTGGGGATTCGAACCCGCCAGCTTAGGTGTACGTGGCTGGCGCCCTAGCCAGTTGAGCTATAGGCGCCGAGCCATGCTATCAACTTTTAACAAAAAACATCACTTTTATGTATTAGGAAAAAAATAATGCTACTTAGGAAAAAAAAGATTTAAAACCTGCTTTTTTATGTAGTGAGGTCCAGGTTCTCTAAAGAACTTCTAAATGTTTTACTTGAAAAAATGAAGTATTTGACTGGATGTGTGAGGGGAGAGGGTAGTGCCATGTCACTGCCATTGTGATGCTCTTTGGATATAAGGTACTGCTTGCTATCTTCCCTTCCTCAGCCAGAAGCCTAAGAGTCTCCAGCACACCAAGCATCAAGCTGGATCCTTGCCACTCTGACCCACATGGGTAAGGGGATGGTAGCCAGGCTCAGTCTGGGGCTGCTACTTCTGGTGCTGGTGCTACCCATGCAAGTTTATTCATTGGTACCTTTAACCAGCACGCCAGAACCTATAAATTCTGAGACTACAAAACCCTCCAACAGCACTCTACAGGCTACAGCCAGTCTCCTTGTGGTTTTGCTTGCCCTTCTACATCTCTACTATTAAGAGACTAAGGCCAAGAAATAGCTACAATTCTTTAACTCAATTCGAATGCTGCCTAGAAGTCTAGCGTGGCAAGGAAAAAACCCAGGTTTTCATCAAGTCTACTAATTCCATTCCTTATTCTGTTAACACAGAAAATCTTGCAAGTCCCAAATTAGACTGGTTTAAAGAGCATCTGAAGGATTTGACTAGATGACAAATGCCAATATTAAACCTGCTGGAGCTTCATGTGCAAGACTAAGAAAAAAGACAACATCAAAAATCAGTTAATGGCTCGGCACCTATAGCTCAACCGGCTAAGACGCCAGCCATGTACACCTAAGGTGGCGGGTTCGAATCCCCAGCCCGGACCCGCCAAACAACAATGACTGCTGCAACCAAAAAATAGCCGGGCGTTGTGGC
>CAUYTI010032891.1:0-26777 GCA_963575145.1 Galago senegalensis | reverse complement strand
AGCGAGTCTCCTGCCTCAGCCTCCCAAGTAGCTGGGACCACAGGCGCCCGCCACAATGCCCGGCTATTTTTTGGTTGCAGCCGTCATTGTTGTTTGGCGGGTCTGGGCTGGGGATTCAAACCCGCCACCTTAGGTGTACGTGGCTGGCTCCTTAGCCGGTTGAGCTATAGGTGCCGAGCCTACATTGGTATTTTTTTTTTTTGACTTGTGAAGTAATTACCAAAATAAAAAATTAATCCTGATATCAGCCTTCCCTGATGGGGCTCTGGAGTCCAGGAAAATGCCAGCACATGGGCCCCCTGCACACATGGTAGGCAACTCCCTGGGTTACCTGGGCCTTATTCTGAGTGTTTCCTTCTATCCTGAATTAAGTTAGAAGCTTGCAAAAGGAAACTCCTACTCATGGCAGTGTGGGGTCAGCCAAGGAGCCCTAGATTTGGGATCTTCTTATCCCTTACCCCTTCATCAAATCAACCTCTTGTTCCAGTCAATCCCATCTGCTATATACCTCACCTGTCCCCACCTCCTCTGCTGTGATCTTGGTCAGAACTCACTTTCACACCTGAACGACTGTGGCAGTCTCCTAATGGGCCCCCATAGGGGCCATTTCCTAAAGCTTGAAGCCTCAGCTCCCTGGAAGACCTGCTCTCCAGCTCCCCACCCCTCCCTGTGCTCCCATGATCCTCCTTGCATCTCCAAGGCTGCACTTACCATGTTACCTGATAATGATCCACTATGTCCCTTTCTACCCCTCTCAACTGTGAGCTTCCCAAGTACCAGGAGAATCTAAGTTCTCATCTTTGCAGCCCAGGACCTGACCCAGTGACAGATAATAGCAGCTAAGTTTATTGAGCACATACAAAGCACCAGGAATGGTTTCAAACACTGTGTGTCATGTTACCACACAAGGCTTTTGTGGTAGGCTTCCCTACTTAACAGATAAGAAAATGGAAGCACAGGAAAGGTAATCTGTCTAAGGTCACACAGCTAATAACCACTGACTTCAAGGACAAGCCAGGCCTGGGCCCATGATTTCTGAGCCATGTTGCACTACATGTAAAGTCAGGAGGACAAGGACTTTGTGCTATTTCTGCTCATTGCTACCCCAGACTGGCATACAGTAGGTACTCATGAATTGTTGAGTGAATTGAGGTTGAGGGAGTCCCCATTTCATCACAAGCCCACTTTGTGATCTTATCAGATCCAGTTTCCTCATCAGAAGCTGGAGAATGCTTCTACTTGTCATCCTTTAAGACAGGGGTCCTCAAACTTTTTAAACAGGGGACCAGTTCACTGTCCCTCAGGCCTTTGGAGGGCTGGACTGCAGGCCCCGGGACAAGCTGGCTGCTAAGCAGGACAGGCAGTGGCAGCAAAAACACCTGGCGGGCGGGATAAATGTCCTAGGTAGGCCTCATGTGGCCCGCGGGCCATAGTTTGAGGACGCCTGCTTTAAGAGTTATCATTAGATTCAATTCGATTATTAGTGTAGCAGTTTTTAAGCACTTATGGTAGGCCAGGCAGTGTGCTTGGTACTGAGCTACAAAAATAAATAGAACATGAACCCTGTATGTCAAGAATTCTCCATCACAAGTGGGACAACTCATAAGCAAATAACTATAGTACGGTGTGATAACAGTGATAAAAGAGCCCTGTACAAAAGTCTGTGGCAGAGTCCTCATCCCTGATTGTGTATTGAGATCCCTGGGAAAGGGTGAAAGACATTGAAATGGACAAAAAGGCATATGATAGGGTGTCTTGTTTAACTTATTGGTTAAAGTATCTATTCCATAGGGGTCTGAAACTTTTACTACCTTTGAGCTACTTCACAACTCTGTAAAATGTGCAAAGCACAAAGTAATGCAAATGATTCTTACATAGAGAGATACAAAAGAATTTCACATAATGCAACACAATTGGTTATTACTCTGCGGCTATTGACCAATTTTGCCTCTGCTTGTAAATTCATTTCAGCATTCCCCATTGCCAATATGTGTGTGTCGTTTGAATTATTTGAACTTATTGTAAAATCTTACTGGTTTCTCCAGTTAACAAGTTAAATCTTTGTCATGTGTTCATTTCATATTTTTATGGGAGTTATGATTTTACCTTTTAAGAAAACATATACTTTAACAGGTGTTTTTTAAAAATACCCATGCTTGAGTCCTACCACAGACCAATTAAACCCAAATCTCAGTGGGTAGGGCCTAAACAACTGTGCTTTTTTAAAACTCCCTAGGTGATTCTAATGTGCAGATGGAGATGAGAACCACAAACAAATGGGAATACAGAAGAAAGAGGGAAGAAAACTAACATTTATTGAGCCCTTACTAAATGTTCAATAGATCAAGTGTGTCATTAAGTTATCTCATTCAACTCTCAAAAAAAAAAGAAAGAAAATCCTGTGAGTTACTGCTTACTGTACAAGTGAGGAAACTGAGAA
Source organism: Galago senegalensis (assembly GCA_963575145.1). Lineage (NCBI taxonomy): Eukaryota > Metazoa > Chordata > Mammalia > Primates > Galagidae > Galago > Galago senegalensis. The sequence goes on along the minus strand of CAUYTI010032891.1, from coordinate 24,337 downwards.
TCAGAGAGGTTAAGTTGCTTGTCCAAGGTCACACAGGTAGGCAGAGCTGGAATCTAAACCCAGGGATCTAAGCCCGTTATATTTTTACTTCATGTAACTGCAAGGAATCGTCAAAGATTATGAAAATCAAATAAAGATGAGATTTACTTCATAAGCATTTATGGAAGCCCCACTCTGAACAAGGCAACAACAGATAGGCCATCAAATTGAGTAAGACTAGGTTCCTGTCCCACCCCCTAAATTTGATAGCAATCTTATTGATGTATATAGATTGTATATCTTTGTTCCAGAAGAGTTCCTGCATTCTCTTCTCCTGCTCTAATTCTTAATACTTCCTGTCCTCAGACAAAAGGAAAATTTCTCCTAATAGCTTTCGTGCAGAATATTTCAGGAAAACACCCAGGTTTGAGAGAATCCTCCCTTAAGGAGGGAGCCTATCTCTTCCTCAGTACACTGCTCTCTTCCTCTAACCTGTCGAAAAATCCCCCTGGCAGGATTTTAGATAAACCCAGCTCTTAAGGAGCAAGCATTCCTTTATACAGTCTCCTTCCCCACACCACTCCCAATACAGACTCCAAGGAAAACACCCATTAGGGAAGATGACAAGGCTGCTTTTAAAATGGCACTTGAAGCTTCAATAGAGGGAAATTCCCTTGAGATTGATCTCTGTCTGAGAAGAAAATGGAGTTCCCCTGGAAACAGGACAGGGAGGGGTCGCCAAGCCCACCTCCAATATCCCTGAGAGCAGGAAAGGGGGCAAATGAGCTAGGATGGGCAGTGATAGATTACTAGGACTCAGAGGTAATTAAAATATGCACATCTCAAACAACTGGGAAATCTATGATCCTGGGCTTACTACGGATATTTTACAGCCTTCATTACTTAGACTAATAACAGGGAGAAAAAAATGCTAAAACTTGGATTTTAAAATCTGGGAAGCCACCAGGTCCCTGTCAGGACCAATTTACACCCTATTATTGATGGCAGGAATGCAACTGAACTGATGTTTTAAAAATAATCAATTTGGCTGCTGTGTTTCATTCTGCATAGACTTACAGAGTTTTCAAGCCAGAAGGGACTTGGAGAGATGAAATATTAGCACCCAAGCACTGGGAACCACATGAAGGCAAGCAATCTAACTGCTGTGCAGCAAATCCTGCTTGGGGAAGAAAGGGAGGGTAGGTTAACCCTTCACCACCTGAAATCCACAGCCTAGCCACTGTTGTTTACTCTGCCAGCTCCCTGGGAGTGTCTGTCCCCACTTCCAGTCCATTCTGAACTCCTACGTCCACAGTCTGGGCTATGAGGATGCAGGAAAGGGGAGACCCTCACATTGCTCACAGTCTAGAACACAGGTCACCAAAAGCTGTTAGCACAGGAATTCTGACTAACAAAAGCTGATGAGGAAAGCCCAGAAATCCAATGCAATGCAGAGAACCCCAGAGAACTGTTAAAGAAGAGGGCAAGTGTGGTCTAGGTAGGCTGCGGTATGAAAATTGGGCAGGAGGCTAAGTGATCAGGAAGGTGACAGGGAACCTCCCTGACCCCCGGGTACCGGGACAGCCTCCTACTGGGGTAGGAGGAAAGAGAAAGTACAAATGAGAAGGAAGCCAGGAAATTAGAGTATTTACCCTGTGAAATGCTTTCTTCTTATCCCTGGCAACAAAAGCCAGTGGAAAAAGCTCATGATATGCCACAAAAGACACTCCCGAGGGCTCCTAAAACCTCTATGACTAAGCCCCAAGAATATCAATTAAGTGGCATTAATTACACATCATCAATTCCAGTGAGACCCTCAAAGGGGAGGTGAGGCAGACTTTAAACTTCTTTGAAGACTAAATTAAGTGATTCCCAGGGGCTCTGCTACTCATAAGAGTTGGGATTTATGGGGGCAGGTAGGCAGCTGCCCCACTAAACTGTCCTCAGATGAGGGCCGGGACAGGGCTGAGGTTGAGAACCCAGGTCAGACAAGCAAAGTCTTCCTGCCCCACATCCAACCATGAGGCCTCAGTCAAGACAAAGGCCTCCCAACCACAGGGGGTCATGGGGCTGGCAATCAGAGGCTGGAGAACCTCCTGCTGCTGCCCCACCTGCTCTAGCTCCAATCTCTGTCTTACAGGAGATTGTTTCCCTTTGAAGAGCATCACACTGGTTTCCTTGCCCACATGGCCACTGGGAGGCATTGGTAAATGGGAGATGGGAGGAAAGACAGGTTGGGTCTTCTTCTTGCTCCTGCACAGCCTCAGCACGGTTCTGGGAGGGGCTGCTCTCTCCAGGACTACAGCTCTCAGGCAGGTCCTCCCCTGCTCACTCACAGGCACTAGCACTGCCTGCTCCCACATCCCCTCAAACGTAGGTGGTAACAGCACCCTGCTCTTGCTAGTCCCCAAGTGCTGCATTATCCCTTGTAGATTTCCCCAACCTCATCCATACCTCTGAAAGAAATCTTCATTAAAATCTCTCTAGTTAAACCCTCTGAGTAGAATTCTCTTTCTAGCTGGGACACTGATTGATACAATTTCTCTCTCACAAATGCATTCACATACATACAATTTCCAACTCAACTGAACAGAAACCAAGAACAGTCCCTGCCTCCACGCCATTATGCTCAGATTTCACTGTGTAACATTCATGCCATCAACAAAGTGCACACTAGCCTCCTCCACGTTGTAGAAAGTGGCCATCCAGCCATATAGGTGTCAGAGTGAGGGCCAGGTAGGGAAGGACAATTGCTAAATTAGAGTCAGGGTCTGATGCTCCTAACCTGGGCTGTAAGTAGGATTTGTGACACCCTGATATTGAATGCAAATGTCTGCCTGTGTGTGTCTGCATTTTCTGGGGAGAGAAGCCAGGGTTTTTATTAGTTTCTCAAAAAGAAGCATGTCTTTAAAAAGCTTTAAGAACCTTTGATTCTAGCTTTGAAGGCAGACCTTAAGGTTTCCCACATATAGTAGTAAAGTGAAGTAGCTAATAGTGTAGAGCCTGGGGCCAGACTTTAAATTTCAACTACAATACACACTGGCTGTGTGACCTTGGGCAAGTTCCTTTACCTCTCTGTGCCTCAGTTTCCTCTTCTATAAAATGAGAATGACAATTTATTCACACTTTACAGGATTATTGGGAGACCATAAAATGTGCTCTGTAAATTCGTGATTCACAGTCTGGTTCTTTCTAAATCCCAAACTCTGGCCCAGCCTTCCTTCTTGGAAATATGTCTCTCCCAAGTCTCTGAACTCAGCTTTGTCTCAAAGATGTTCCCAGTCCTAGAATGCCTTCCATACCCAGGAAGGTTTCTGTTCTCCCTCTAGAGAAGTCCCTTGTATTTGTATCCCCTGAGAGATCCATCTCTGAGTGATTTCTCTCCAGACATCCGCTCAAAGGGTGAGGTTGGGGGGAAATGCATGGATGGCCCTTTGCTCACAGGAACCAGCTACTCCATTAAGATCTAGGCCCTATACTCCGTAGGGAGGCCCCACAATGTCTAGTTTCCCAATGTCTCAGGCCTCAACTGGAAAAAAAAAAAAAGCAGCAGAAAGTGTAAGGTTTGCTTAGATATCAGGGGCCCAGAGAGGAAAATTCACTCTGGCCATGGGAAGGGAAGGGAAAGAAAGGAAAGGGAAGGAAGACAGAAGGAGTCCTTGGATAAAAAGCTGCTTAGGGAAGTAGGGGAGAGGAGTTGGCCTGCTCAGCCCTTGCTCCGACAAGCCGACTCATGAAAGGCAATTGGGAAGAGTCCATCTTTGCTGCTTCAAGATTTCTAAATCTGGACCCCTCTTCCTCCTCATAACTCACCAGCTGGTGGGCAGTGACAGCAGACGGTGCAAGGACGTCTCACACCTGGGTCAACTCCCTGCAAGGCTCTGCAACTCCCCCGCACTGGGACCTGGGTCCAGGGTGGTGTAGTGAGCTCTATGTCCTGTTGCTTATTATTTGTGTGAGATAAGGCCTCAGAGGATGCATTTCCCCACTACTAAAACAGAGTAACTCATCCCTCCCCCCACTGCACAAGAGAGCATGATGAAGCCCTGTGTGGTGTGTCTGCTGCAGGGGAGGTCTTCAGTGCTCACAGTCATGCTTCCTCAGCCCCACTGTGTGCCAGGCACTGAGTGTGTTCCCTACATTAGTTCATTCAATCCTGCTGAAGCAGCATCAAGTACCTGAATAGTCTTACGATGTGGTACTATTGCTGTTCCCATTTTATCGATAAGTAAAGTAAGATGAGGCTCAAAGAGATTAGAGGCTCAAAGAGGGATCTCTCCAAGGTCACATAGCCAGTAGGAGATAGGAACAGGTTTTGAAGCCAGGCAGGCTGGTTCCAAATCAATAAAAGGTGACATAGTCACTGACAATAAGAAGTTAGTGCTGTGAATGAAGTTGGTACTCCGTCCTCACCCCTGTAGCTCTCTAGGTCCTGGCCCAATTCTGAACTACGTCAGTGCCTACTGTCCCTGCTACCTGGTTAAAAATTCCTGTGGGTCTGGGTGGTCCTGTAGGTCAGGACATACGGGTGAGTGTCCCTGACCTATACCTCTGCCCACCCCCACTTCCATCTTCAGCCTTTATGCACACACAAATACACAAATGCACGCACATACACACACACAACCCATGCCCAGGCCTGAGCCTTCTTGTGATTTCCATTAAACATTTTTGATTAATAAGTTGTCATAGAGCCAAGCACAGTGGCTCATACTGGTAGTCCTAGCTACCTGGGAGGCTGAGGCAGGAGGATCACTTGAGCCCAGGAGTGCCAAGTTACAGTGAGCTGTGATCACACCACTGCGTTCCAACCCGGGTGAGAGTGAGATCCCATCTCAGACAAAACAAAGCAAAAACAAAAAAACCCAAGCTGATGTAGGACCTGATTTTAGAGCTGGAAGGAACTAAATCCCGTCATTTACACAATGAGAAAACAAAGGCAGGGAAAGGACGATATTTGGACCAGAGTCATAGCAATTAGGACACGGGCCATGCTAGGAACTCAGGTAAGGGGGGGCTCCCAGTGCTGAGAAGTGCCCTAGTGCACCCAGAAGCCTGTCACTGCCCATCACTCAAGTTTCTTTCACCCATCAGATCCTCCACCTCCTTCCACTTCGTATCGTGACTTCTCATCTTCAAAACACTTCCACACACCTATGATCTCACTTAACCCCCCAGTGGCCCTGTGGAGATGATATGATCATTATCCCCATTTTACAGATAAAGGAACAGAGCTCTGGGAAGCCAGAGGGACATGCCCAAGGACACCCGGTTATGTGTAAGGGAGGAGGACGGCCCCAGGAGTGGGGAAGGCACAGAGCCCTGTGTCACTTATGGCCCCCTGCCTCAGTAATGAGTGGGTAGCTTTCTGCAAGCCTTCACAATCTGAGTGGCCCTTGATTTAGGCAGCTCTTGCCTTTTACAAATTACAGCTGGATAGAGCTTCAGACACATCCCCCCAGCTGCAAAGAGCCCATGGCTGGGCTGGCCGAGACAGGAGGCTGGAGCTGACAAACTGCTCTCTACCTTGCAAGCTGCTCACCCTTTCCAGTCATAGCTCCTCCTATAATTTTCATATATTATTGATGGCTCCTTAATTGGGGATTCTAAAAGCCTTGCTGCAGAGCCCAGTCTTGGCCCCTCATGAACCATGTTCACCAGGATTAAAATTAGAGGCCAGAAAGCTATTTGACTCTAACAAAAACAGAAAAAGGGAATGTGCTTTCCAAGGTTGGCCCCGGGAACCGGAGCTGGGTGGGTGCCCAGAGGCTGGAGAAGAGAATGGCCTGAGATCTGGGCAAAGAAGGCGGGGCAAAAAGGATCTGGCCATGTCAGGCCTGCCACAACCTGGTTCTAGAAAGTTCTCTCAGGTTCTCTCACTGGAGGAATAAAAAGTTCTATGGTCACCCTCTCTTTGCACAGTGAGAAAAACCAGGCCCAGAAAGAGGATAGGGGCTTGCCTAAAGTCACATAGAGTGAGCCATGATGCCTGCACTTTGTTTCTTTGGCCTAGTGACCTACTGGACTATTTCCTGGGTTTCGATTGTTTGTTTCCTGTTTGGTTCTTTTTTTTTTGAGACAAAGTCTCAAGCTGTCACCTTGGATTGAGTGTCATGGCATTATAGCTCACAGAAGCCTCAAACTCTTGGGTTTAAGTGATTCTCTTGCCTCAGCTTTCCAAGTAGCTGGGACTATAGGCACCTGCCACAACACCCGGCTATTTTTTGGATGTAATTATTATTCTTGTTTGGCAAGGGCTGGATTTGAACCTGCCAGCTCCGGTGTATGTGGTTGGCACCCTAACTGCTGTGCTATAGGCGCTGAGCCTTGTTTCCTGTTTTATTAAGGCCTCTTAGGTGAGGAAGGGCACGATGGAGGAGGGCGTGGGAGGGACAGGCTCTAAAGTCCTCCCTATTAGCTCCAGAAGCCAGCAGCGGGCTATGAAATTTTAGTAAGCCTACAATAAAAGACTTCCTGCCAAAAACTTAGTTCCTGGTTAGCCATTGTTCCAGATAATGTTAAGTCATCCCATTTCCTGGGGGAATGGCTCTTTTACCAACAAGCCTGCCTGCCAAGCTGCCAGCAAAATGCTCTCTACCACCCTATTCCCACTCAAGTGCCCCAGCCCTGGGTCTGGCTGTAGAAGAGAGGAGGAGCCTGACAAGCCCCTCCCTAAGGGCAGCCAAGCATCCCCATCTCACCTGGCCCCAGGACCACCTATCTTCCAGCTCACCCCAAAATATCTATAGCTCCTACCAAATGGCATCACAATGTCTGAAATGACACTGTCAGTGATTCCTTCCTCCAGGTAAAGCACTGTTTTCTTACTTTGGGCATCTTACAAAAGCTTTTTCTGCATGCCGGGCACTTTACATGAATCAGCTCACTTCATCCTCACAGCAGGCTTGTGAGCCTGCACACTTGCCCAAGATCCCCTAGCTGGGCAGGTGGTGGGTCCATTTTTGGACTTAACTTTGGAGCCCATGCTCTCAACAGCTCCAGCCACAACTAAAAGTGCACCTGGATGCTACCACCAAAGAGTAAATAGATTTATCAGCCACCAAGGGACCTGGCCTAGAACCTTGGGGTTTATTGGAAAAGCAAACACTTCCTTCAAATGAATCCTTAGAGTCATATCTAATATATTACATAGAAATAATGGACATCTCTGCTTGAAGGAGGAAGGGGAGGCAAGGGTCACTCATACATTCATGGTTGGTCCCTTAAGTACCACCATCAGGAGATAGAAGAGTGCACTTTGAAAATTAGTGGCCTGGGCAGATGGGAGGACCAAGGATCCGGACTCAGAAAACCACACTAACATCTTAGCTCTGCTGCTGTCTAGATGAGCTGCTGGGCGAAGCCAGGACCCCTCTGTGCCTCTGCCTCCTAATCTGGGTGTGGAGAGGGCTAAGGGAGTCCCAGGGGTGCTGCTGACATAGAGACTGTACAGGGCAGTAGGAATGCCAGTCACCCTCTCATTTAAAAAGCAACAGGAAAGTGACAGAGCCTCTTCACAGCTGGTCTGATGGTACTGCACGATAATAATATTTACAAGTACTGAGCTCGGGCAGGCATTGTGGTAAGTGATGCTGTCATTTAGTCCCCAGCACAGCCCAATGAGCAGGCATCAAGATCCCATTTAATGATTTAAAAAAACTAAGGCTCAAAGAGGTTAAGGGAAGTGACAAAGTCAGGATTTGAAGGGACATCTGTGGCAGTGTCTTACTGTGACAGAGCAGGTTTTAAAGTCCTGACCTTAAGACTGTGAGTCGGTGCCCATGGACCTCCCTGGTCCCCAAAGCAAAGCTTTGGTCCTGGACTGCCTACTCCTGATGACAGGGATTCAGAGTCCTGAAAATTCAGCTGCCTGACAAGAGTGAAGAGCACTAAGGGACTCCCAAGGGGCCCAAGGCTCAGGAGGGACTTCTCTTTACAGAGGCGATCCCGTTTGGACAGCAACTCACGGAGAAAGACACAGAAGTCCCCAAACTCAATATGAATTAAGTAAAAAAACCCGGGCAAAAAGTCAGTGGAATACCAGATAGTGGTGGTAGACGTATAATCCTCAGAAACAATCACAGAGGCAGACGCCTTCCTGTAAAAAGGGAAGAGTCCAGAAAGCTCCAAGCCTGTCTTGAAGCCCACCTCTTAGAGAGTCCTGCCTCCTGTTTTATGCTTTGGCAATAATACTGATCCACTTGTTCTGGCAAATCTCTCAATGAAGATCTATGTAGCACGATTGGGGCCAGGTCATGTGTATGTTATCAGGAATCCCAAACGGGACTCATGGCCTGGTAGGCAGAGGATCATTTCATTTCAGATTTGAACTTTTGGTGGTGGACGAAATGGATCCCCACGTCCTCGCCCACCATGATCTTATTCCAAGACCGCCACAAGATTGCAAACTGTCTTCCTGCTTCTGCCCTTTCTCCTGCAGCCCATTCTGCACACAGTGGCCAGAGCGCTTTCTGAAACATTAGCCAGGCTGCATTGCTCCTCTGCTCAGAACCCTCAAATAGCTTCCTATCACACTTAGATCAGCATCTAAACTGTTTACATGGCCTACAAGCCCCACAGGGTCTGCCCCTTCTGCGACCGTATCATCATTCACATCACTCCAAATACACTGGCCTTCTTTTTGTCCTTTAAATGCAGCAACCCTGTTTGCATCGCAGGGTCTTACACTTACTGTTCCCTCCACTTGGATCACCCTTCTGCCAGATGTATAAATGGCACCACTTAGGACTCAACTCCAGTGTCACCAGGGTTGGTTTAGTTCACAAGGTCTCCAAGGGTAGCCATTCCCACTGCGATAGAGCACCCAGATGCCTAAGCTGGGCAATGGCCAATCACAGTTGATATCTCCAAGCATTTTCACAAGGATTACCCTAGTTAGTCCTCCCAAGAAGGTCTCCTCCATTTTACAAGCTGAGATTCAGAAAGATAAATTCCTTACCCAGGTTATACAGAAAGTAAATATCAGAGGTCGAATTGGAATCCAAGGTTTTAGACAGTAAATATAGAGCCTCACCTAACAGGGCATTTGACTGTTATTGATAATGTCCTTGGGGACCAGATGGAGATTTATGGGATGAGTTGTTAACTAAAGAACTCAGGTCAATCTGAGAAACAATCTCTAGTGAAAGACCATAGTACTCCATCACATTTTACTTCTGTCACCTGTGTGGATGACAACTGCGGCTGACCCAGGACCAGGAGGCAGAATCAAGATGCCAAATGTAGGCTGGGAGCAAGTGGCTCTCTGGGAGGCCAAGGTGGGTGGATTGCTTGAGCTCAGGGGTTTTAGACCAGCCTGAGCAAGAGTGAGACTCCATCTCTACTAAAAATGAAAAACTGGCTGGGTGTGGTGGCAATCACCTGTAGTCCCAGCTACTTGGGAGGCTGAGGCAAGAGGATTGCTCAAGCCTAAGAGTTGAGCAAGGCGACAGAGTAAGACTCTGTCTCAAGAAAAAGAAAAAAAAGATGCTGAATGCACAATTATAGTTCAACATGATCTTCATAAACCGTAACAACAGACTGAATCCAACAAATGACACATAATGAGAATAAATGTAAGATCACATTTGGGTTAAAAAACTCATTGCCAAGTCTGAGTTGGGGGAATCCTGTTTGGAAAGCAAATGATGGAAAAAGACACAGAAATTCCCAAACTCAATATGAGTTAGGTAAAAAACACCTGCCAAGAGGTCAGTGGAATCCTAGATAGCATTGGTAGATGTATAATCCTCAGAAGCAGACACACAGGATGTGCAGACCAGAGGGAGGAATGTGATCGTCTAGTTCAAGGCAGCCAGCCCATGAAGCTCTGGACTGGAAAAGGGAATGGTGCAGGACACACACTTTAAGAACACTGACAGGTGGCGCCTGTAGCTCAAGCGGCTAAGGCGCCAGCCACATACACCAGAGCTGGCAGGTTCGAATCTGGCCTGGGGCTGCCAAACAATGACAGCTACAACTTTAAAAAATAGGCAGGTGTTGTGGCGGGCGCCTGTAGTCCCAGCTACTTGGGAGGCTGAGGCAAGAGAATTGCTTAAGCTCAGGAGTTGGAGGTTGCTGTGAGCTGTGACACCACAGCACTCTACCCAGGGTGATAGCCTGAGGCTCTGTCTCAAAAAAAAAAAAAAAAAAACCAAAAGAAGAAGAACATTGACCCCTGATCCAGGGGGAGTGCTCAGGTTGGCAAAGGGACAGAAAACAATAATTTTAAAAGCCTCAGTTTTCTCCTCTGTGAAATGTGGCCAATAATTAGTTATTGGCCCTTCTTCATAGTATTGCTATGAAAATTAAATGAGTTATTGCAAATAAAATGCTTACAACATTGCAGGGCACTCTATAAGCATTTGTAAGTCTTTGCTATTATCATTATTATTGCTGTTACTGTTATTATTACCTCCCTGAACTGAAAGTGAGCTCCTCTGGTTATAGACAGTGTTCGGCTTTCCTTCATATCCCCAGCATTCAGCCCCTGGCACACAGCAGGTGCCTGCTAGGGCCTGAATGTTTGTGTCCCTCCAAAATTCATATGTTGAAACCTTAATTCCCCAGGCAATGGTATTTGAGGTGGGGCCTTTGGGAGGTGATTAGGCCCTGGGAGCAAAGCCATCTGAATGAGGTAAGTGCACTTAAAAAAGAGGCCCAAGGGAGATTGTTCATCCCTCCCACCATGTGAAGACACAGCAAGAAGGAATAGAATCTCACTAGACATGGAATCTGCTGGCTCCTTGATATTAGATTTCCAAACCTCCAGAACTATGTGAAATAAATTTCTTCTGTTTATCATTTTATTTCATCTAGTTTATGTTGTTTTTGTTACAGCAGCCTAAACAAAGACAGCATCCAACACTTATTCATTGAATCCAGGTTACATGGAGACACATATCAAGTTGCCCCAAAGAAGATCATTCCAAATACTTAGAGATGAACCATCACTCCCAGATGGTGGTAAAATGTTAAACAGGCTGAGGTTGCTCAAAAATAGGCTGAGCGCTCTGGCAGGGACGTGTGGGTGTGATGGCTGTGGCCACATGTGTTGCAGGTGGTGTGGGGCACTCGGCAGACACCCTAACAGTCTGTGATTTCCATCTTCTCCCTTCCAAGGGGCCCTCAGCCAGGACAGCCACCTGCAAGGTAATCAGGGGCAGGGATCATTGCCCCCCTTTTCACATGGGTACCAGGAGGGGCTCCTTATCATGTCCCCCTTCCTAGCTACCGGGTTTCTGGGACACTTCCCACCTCACCCTCCTGCCTTCCTCAGGACATGCAGAGGCCCTGGAAGGCACTGATGCAAATAGTGCTCGATTTTCTGGGCTAAAATTACATCTTGAGTCAATTTTCATAAGATGTGGTGACAGATTTAGGTGCTGGGAAGATGGAGCTTTCTCAGAAGGCATAAGAATGACCTAAACAGTTAAAACCAGCTGAAGCCCGGCAGCCAGGGGCCACAGAGCAGCTTTCATCCTTCTGGGATCAGCTCATCTGCAGCCTCGTGCAAATTCATGTCTAGAGAAACTGCTGTGCCTGCACTTGACTCCTCCGATCATGGGATTATTATCTCTCAGCCAAGATTCTGGTACCAAAGAGGCGATTTGCTCGCAAAGGGAGAAACTAGCAGGTGGGGTGGTGGGATTTGGCTTTTTATTTGCAAGGGCAGTCTTCCTTCCCAAGGTAGCTCCATAGACACTGATCTCTGCCTACCTTCTTTCCCTTTTTCTCTCCTTCCTTCCTCCCTCCCTCCCTCCTTCTCTTCCTTACTTCCTTCTTTGCCTCCCTCCTTCCTTCTTTAGAGATAGGGTCTTATTATGTTGCACAAGCTGGTCTCAGACTTCTGACCTCAAGAGATCCTCCTGCCTCAGCCTTCTGACCAGCTGGGATTTTTCTTTAAATTCTCCAATCCTGATATTTTCCTCTGTGGGTCACATAGAGAATCAAGCAAGGAAGTAGGGCTTCTCCCTCCCATCCCCAGTATGTTTCAATGCATCTTCCCTTCTCCAGAAGTAGCTCTGTCATTTTCACTCCTAGAGTCCGGGCATGGGTCCTGATCACCTCTCATAAACAGGGTAGTCTCATGATCTCTAGGGATCCTGTGATACCAGCTGTCTTTAGCCATGGCTCCCTCTCTGCCACCACTCTTGCTCCCAGGCCCCCTGTGCTCTGTCTTTAAGCTTCACTGAAACCCAATTTGACTCAGTTCCTCCTGGGAGACACTCCTATTATCCTGGGGTCTAGCACCCTGATTCCATAGCCTGAGGCCAATCCTGCCTTCTCTGTAGAACAAAAAGAGGCTGAGTCAGATGATCCCTAAAGTTCCTTCTGACCCCAACCCTCTGCCCTGTCATGTGCCCCTTAGGCAGATGGCTTGTGTTTAAATCCAAACTCCATTTAAAAAATCCAAATGACCTGTCACAATGCTTTAGCTGAATGTGGCCTTCTGGCTATAACTCTCCCTTTCTTAAACTCCCATTTTATTCCACCCTTCTCACTATTTCCTGTTAAGACTGTTTTCACACATGCATCTACCCTTCCCAGGTTTTGGTGAATCTCTGTTCCTCTGACCATCTCCCCTTATTCTCCAGCCAGGCACTTCATAAACGCTCACCATTGCAAATACTGACTGAAATGGGGGAGTGACCAGTAAGGCACCAAACATTGGATGATGCCCTACACTGAATGATATCCACTGAGCATTCATTGCTCCCAGGCACTTTGCCTCCATCATCTTGTTTCTCCCTTACCACAGGTCTATAAATTAGGAGTAACTCCCAGATGACAGATGTGGAAACAGGTACAGAGAGGTCAAGGAACTTGCTGTAGGCCCCACCTCCAGGGAGGCTAGAGCCAGGAGCCAAGCACAGGAGTGTCCACATCCAATCCACCATCTTCCCTCCCCTCTACCCTGCGGGTACCAGCAGTAACAAGATGCAACCTGTACAATCAGGGGCCCTAAACCAAATGGAGACAAGCCTCAATGATAGAATGTAATCAAACGGCTCGCCAAGCAGTGCCCTTCTGAAGAGGCCCTTCCAGACTTCCCTTAATGAATCACTAAGACATCAGCACATTCCTGGTTTCTATGAAGCGCAGCCAAAAGGCCTCAAAAGTAATTAGTTCACTTAAGTAGGCTAAACGTTCCCCTAGCAATCTGGTTTATGCGTTAATTGTTTTAGAATCTCAGAGAGGGTGAAAAAGTAAACTTTCATCGAGCCCCCGTGGAAATGTTTCTCACATGTTTTATGGATGAAATAATCTCCCTTCAGCTTCTTAGTCCCACCAAGTCAGGGGAGGTGGGGTTGGAGCAGGGCAGGGGATGTTCCAGCCAGGCCCACCACATGGAAAAGAGGTTTGTTAATGAACTCTGAGTTACTGATGGGTTACTGGCTATTCTCATGTCATCTGGGAGCCCCCACCAGCACCATGGGCTCCCACCATTGGTCGTTTTGTGCACCGTCATCCTTCCTTCCCCTTCCCCTTTCCCTGGACCCTGGGCACAGACCTGTGTCCTTTTGCTCTTGACAGCTGCCTCCACCCTATTAGCCACTGGGGCTTCCCTCTCTCGGTGGAGACCCCGCACAGGTCCCCATATGGGGCCCACGGCTTCCCTCTCAGTGTGGGTAGAGACAGGCACAGGGTGTCTGCCATGGCCAATAGAGCCACAGTCTCCAGCAAACCCCTTCTGACCTCGTTCTTGTACCTCTTCTGATCACCAGGCCCAAGTTCAATGTCCAGGCAGCTCAGGCAGCTCTGAAGGCCACAGGAAAGCAGCTTCAGCTCTGAGACCCAGTGTGCTTACCCCACCTCCCTGCCGGGGAAGGAAACAACAATCCTCCCCTCCAGACTTCTACCTGGTCTTTGTTCAGCTAGATCCTCTTCTCCAAAAGAAAGGAGACAACTCCTTTGTCATTCAAACAGGAGCCAGGGACTACTAGGACCCCTTATCCCAAGGCAGCTTCCCATTTTCCTCATGGGACCAGAAAACTGTCCCAAGGGAGCTCAGCCAGGGAGGCATGAGGCAGAGATGCAAGTGCAACAGCATCTACCGCATCCTTGTCAGTCTCTGTAGGCCCAGCTCCCTTTAGCCAGTTATTAAGCACCTTCTGTGTGCTGGGCACTGTACTCAGTGCTCAGAATATAGCAGTAAAAAGCAGATGAAAATCTCTTTTCATGTCCTGTGGAGCTGACACCAGACAAACAGTATGAGTAAATAAACCAGAGTATGATAGATGGTGAAAAGTTGATAAGAGAAAATAAAAAGCAGGGAAGGGGAGGAAGAAGACCTGAAGAGGTTGGAATGTTAGATTGGGTGGTCGGGGAGGCCTCCACAGGGTGACATCCTAGTCAAAATCTCCGGACAGCATGGAGGAGTCCCATGGACACGTGGGAAAACAGTATCCCAGTTAGAAGGAATAACCAGCAAAAAAGCCCTGAGGCTAGAATGACAGCAAGGAAAGGAAGTCTCATTATATGGAGCCCAGGAGAGCATCAGAGGGACTATGGTTTTGCAAAATGGGAGCTACTTTGACTTCGGTTTTCACAAGATCCCTCTGGCTGCAAGGCGGGGAGACCATCCACCTAGGAGACCCCCTTTACCTACAAATGGCTCTGTGACTCTTGGGACTAGGCAATTTTTTTTTCACCCTCAGTAGAGTGCCGTGGTGTTACAGCTCACAGCAACCTCAAATTCTTGGGCTTAAGCTATTCTCTTGCCTCAGCCTCCTGAGTAGCTGGGACCACAGGTGCCCGCCACAGTGCCCAGCTATTTTTTTTGTTGCACTTTGGCAGGGGCAGGGTTTGAACCCGCCACCCTTGGTATATGGGGCCGGCGTCCTACCCACTGAGCTTGGGAGTGGGCCCTTTAAGTCTGCCCTTCCTCATACTCTCTATCCCTCAAAATAAAAGGCACCTGGAGTGGGAGTAGAGACAAGAGGAATGAGACAGGGCTGGAAAAGTGGGCCATGCTGGGATATGGGGGTCTTGAAGCCAGGCTAAGGAGTTGGGGCTTAATTCAAAGCAAAGGGGGAGTCATTGATAGTTCCTGAGCAGGGAAATCCCCTAAATGAAGCCGTGTTCACATTACTCAGAAATCATGTGAAGGAAGTTGTTGTGGATTGAACATGGACCTACAAGGTACTCATGCCTCTGGCCACCAGATGAGGAGGTCTTAACAGCCCTGGGCTCCCTCTGTGTCCTCCGAGATGGGCTGAACAGGGCTGTGTTTTATCCTTACTGGGGTTCTCCAGGGATATGGCTTTGCCTCCCTCAGACTGGGGCTCCCCAGGGATATGGCCTTGTCTCTCTCTCAGATTCAGGGTCCCAGAGGGGGGATACCGTCCCTTCCACCTTCATTCTTTTCCTGCAACACCAGGGACAATACCTACCCTTTCCACATCTTGGTAGCCTTCAGGGGGCTGCTGAAGTTAGAAATACTGGCAGGGGCTGGCTCCAGAGTGAGAGACAGACAGACAGATGGACAGGTAGACAATCAGGGCAGACTGATGTTTCACCCAGACTGGTGTTTCTGGGCTGGGAAAGGGGCTGTACCTACCTCCCGCCACTGCTTATTCTCCATCCCTTGAGTATACATGACGCACACTGGGAGGAAAGGAGAAAAAATGGGTTAATACCCCAAGCCAGGAAGAAAGTAGAGGTCCCAGATAGGGAGGGTCCTGGATGGGCAGGTGCCTCAGAGACTCCAACCTGGGTCACACTGTTGGGGCTGGGGAGGTGTGGAAGGTGTCTCCTGAGGTGGCTGCAGTCTTGGTGAGTGGGTCTATTAGTCTAACCCCAAACCTGGCCCTTGAGAGTTCTAGATGCATTAATTGAGTAGCAGGCTTAGAGACAAGCACATGTCTGGAAGGACAACCTTTGGGAAGAGGTTCAAAGCCATTTGCTTCTAGGCCAGAGCAAGAGTCTAAGGTGTGAGTCAGATAGACAGGTGGGCATGATGGAGGATAGGATGGCAGGGATGTGACAGGGACAGCATAGGAAATCTGCATTGTCCCTTTACAGCCGAAAGCAATCTCATGAGGCCTATTGTTATCATCAGCCCCACTTTACTGATGGGGAAACGGGGGCTCAGAGGAGGCCAAAGACCTGTCCAAGGTCACACACTTGGGTAGTACTGCTGAAGGCTAGAACCCTGGACTCCAAAATGAGTGCTCATCCCACAGACCACAGCAAATCAGAGCTTTTTTTTATTGTTGGGGAATCATTGAGGGTACAAAGAGCCAGGTTACACTGCCTGCATTTGCTGGGTAAAGTCCCTCTAATAATAGTGTCCCCCCATCAGAGCTCTTAAATGCATGGGTTTCCTTGGGACTGCAACCTCTGGCCCCAGACACCCTAACCCCTCCCCACCCTCTCTGTGTTGAGACCAGGAAGGGTCACACCCCAGTTCTGTTTCTCCAGGCACTACTGGTGAATATTAAACGTGCTTGCCACTCTTGAAACAGAGAACCTGGCACATATTAGTGCTCAGTAAGTGCTCAGGCTGTGATTAGTCACAGCACTGTTGCTATTATTGTTAGTGTTTATTGTCAGAGCAGGACTTACATGGGTCAGACTTGGAAAACATGTCTTTGTCCAAGAGGTTCCTGAAAGAGGGGGAGAGAAAAAGGGTTAGCAAGGAGGGCAGGAGTCAACCCTCAGGAGATTTGGGCTGTTACTGAGAGTAGAGGCTGCCTCTGGCCTGGCCTCAGGCAAAACAGGAAGAGAAGGGGCTCATTCCCCAAACTTCTATTAAATTCCATTATAAGCCAGGCACTGGGCGGCTCTCTGTCCAAGGTAGAGTGCTGCCATCTCCATCTGTACAATGGAGGCTCTTCAGCTCCACCTCTCTAAGGTGTGGGGGGCTCCCTCCTACCCACTCACACCATTGCCACACCCTCAGTAGGCACCCTGGTGCCCTTGATCCCATAGCTGCTCATTTTCAGTCACTCTCAAATCCTAAACTACTTAATGTTTTAGTCCTTTCTAGAAACTCTCCTTTGATTACTTCTCCATCTCTCAAAAATAAAATAAAATAAAATAAAGCAATCAAAACTTATCCACGCAGTCACCCATTCTCTCGACTTTACTTGCAGCCAGTTTATTCAATGGTCTTATCTATGCTAATGGATTAATGAATTATACCTCCCAAGGGAAGCAGACCCATTTGAACAGGGTCCTTTTGTGGTCAAGGCCAGATCCAGCACATGGCCCTGACAATCTGACTGGCAGGCACTGCAGCAAGATGATTAACATGACATTTGAAGACAGAAAGGTCTCTGAATAGGGGCTAAGCTCCTCCTGCCCTGCCTCCGAGCAATAACTGCTCCCATTCGTTGGACTCCCAAGATGGGTTAGGTAGAGTGCTAATATTTGCAAATATTAGCTCTCAACTTTCACAATGCTGTACAAGGTTGGTATTGTCCCATCTTACATATGTGGAAGTGAAGGCTTAGGGAGAGCAGGCAGGTTATGTCCTACATATCTGGCATCTCTCATTCCACAGTGCTCTGATGCCATCAGGAAGCAACTTGGAAGCAGCTCAGCCGGGCAGAAACTCAGGCTCAGGCTGGGAAGTGATTCCACCTCTCTGAGCCTTCATCTGTGCAATGGAGCCAGTAGTAGCAGCCTTGAAGGCTGCAGCTGCCCTGCCCATGTCTCCCAGCCTTCATAGTTCCTGCGCACACCATGGTTTCCTGCCGCATGTGCTTCCTCCTGGGGGCTTTCTCTGGCAGGCTGACTGCAAGTGCTAGAAAGTTCATGCTCCCAGGGGTAGCACCCAACCAAAGAAGGGCAGAGCTAGGGGAATAACCACCCAGCTGTCTCACTCCTCCCAGGGGACAGCCCTGCCCTGGATAGTCTTCCAGAGGTCCCCATGCAATTGCACCCCAGGGGCCTACCAGGAAATCTGCTCATTAAGGCATCCCATGCTGGCTCAGTGTTCCCTTCCCTGTACCTAAAGGAGCTGCCAAGAGCCCTTCCTGTCGCAGCTACTGACTCCCTACCTTTAATGCCCTAAACTCCTAACTCTCTTCCCAACCAGCTTAGCTTTGTCCCACCTTCCTCTCAGAAGTCCCAAGCAGTCTCATCACCTTCCCCTCCAATCCCACAACCCTCTCCCACTCATGGTGCCCTGTGCCCCTTGAACCGCTTGCCACCAAGAAGAGAAACAATCAACACTCCAGACATCAGAGCTGGATGAAGCCCTCAGGTTCATGTTCCACTCTTTCCTTGATGAACAGGAAACAGAGGTTCAGGGTGGGGCAGGGAGCAGCCATGCCCTACATCAAGCAATGGTAGAGCCAGCAAGGTCAAAGGAGGCCGTACCCTGAGTCACATCACCAAAGCCTTCAGCAGTGACAGCCTGTCGGGCAATTTGACCTCATAGTCAACTCCACTGCCCATGCCCCCACCCTGAGGTGGAGCTGAGGACCAACTGACAGACAAATGCAGCAGCCTGGTGCCAACACATGGTGTCCTTTGATGTGTGAGGAGGCCTCAGATCATGTTCATAAGTCACCCAGCTCCAGTCTCTGAGAAGATTCCCAGCATTGCCCCAGAAAGGGGGTTTCAGACGGACTGCAGAAATCCAGCTCCTGGAGATCTCATCTTCTTCCCTTCCGCAGTCATCTCCACATCCAGGGGCCTCTCCCCAAAGTCAGCCTCCCCCAGGTAGCTTTCCTGGACCCCCTAGTCATGCTAGCCCCCACCAGCCCCTCTACCAGACCAGATCTGCTCCCAGCAGCTGTTACTTTGGAAACCATCTGATAAACCTCCCAGTCCACTGCAATAAGCATCGGATGAACTGATATACTGGGTGACGACGGCAAAAAGCAGGGAGCAGGGGCTACATGGACAATGACACTTTTTTTTCTTTTTTTTGAGATAGAGTCTCAAGCTGTCACCCTGGGTAGAGGACCATGGTGTCACAGCTCACAGCAACCTCAAACTCTTGGGCTTAAGCAATTCTCTTGCCTTAGCCTCCCAAGTAGCTGGAACTACATGCACCTGCCAGAACGCCTGGCTATTTTTTGGTTGTAGTTTAGGGTGACCAGATTTTAACATTTGTAAAGCAGGACAACATGGCCGGAGGGGGGGGTGGGGGTGGGTGGGGCGGGGACGGGGCAGGGGACGGGGCAGGGGACGGGGCAGGGGACGGGGCAGGGGACGGGGCAGGGCAGGGTCTGACAACAATGCAAACTTTGATAAGCAGTTCTTGATAATCACTTCTCAACAATTATTTGTTATTATTACAGTTTAACCTTATAAAATTAACAAAAATAATATAAAACTCATATTCTGGAGAAAAAGCCACAAGGCAGCCAAAAACCGTATATTCCCTTCCTGTTCTCCCACTCATTCATGCATTCTTTCCAAAAATCTGGACTTTTTAAAAATGCTGCGGGACTCGGGACAAATTGTTAAAAAGCGGGACTGTCCCGCCAAAAGCGGGATGTCTGGTCACCCTATTGTAGTTGTCCTTGTTGTTTGGCTGCTCTGGGCTGGATTCGAACCCACCAGCTCCGATGTATGTGGCTGGCACCCTAGCCATTGAGCTATAGGCGCCAAGCCACAACGACACTTAAATGAAGTCACTCAAGCTGAGGTGGCTGGCTTGTACCTACCTGACCTTCTTATCCTGAAGTGTAATAGGTTTGGGGTCAGGGACATGTATATTGATTTAAACAAAGGACAGAATGCCTCAACATCAATGATGACACTACATCATCATCTGGAACATGAGGCCCAGTGAGGAGCTGTAAAGTAGTAGGGGGGGGATGGTGTTCTCTACTAAAGCAAGCACTGGTGATCATCTTTGAATTCTATAATGAAATTCGGTAATTACATAAACTCCTAGAATATTCAAGCTGGAAAGGCCTCAGAGGTCACCTTTTCCAACTCCTTTACAAATCAACAATGTGAGACTCAGAGAGATAGCAATTGACTCCTCCAGGGTCTGGGTCTGGGTCTTCTCCAAGTTTCGGTCTAGAACTCTGCTTTAATCGTGTCTAGGCTACTAAAAAAGAGAGTGAGACCCTGGATTTCAGCTGTGCGTGTGTGTGTACACTGCCCAGTTCCCAGCTGGGCCAGAAGTACACAGCTGGACTAAGGAACAGAATCTTACCATCTGGTTTCTGTGAGTCCTGAGACAGGGTTTATCCTGGCAATCAGCATCCAACTGATTGGGTTAATGCAAACCCTCTCTACTCCTTTTTTCTATCCTTCCTCCTCGATTTTTGCCATTCCTTGACACTAACTGACAACCATTTCCTCTCTTCTCTCCTGGGCTCTCTCTGGCCTGAAGCATGCAACCCTTTAACTCACATGACCCTGTTATGGTACTCAGCACACTCTGGGCTGTAAAATCATGGGTGCATCTGTCTCTCCCACTGGCAGTGTGCTCCTTCAGACTCCCCACTCTGCCACAGGCCAGCTGAGACTCAGAGTCATGGCTTAGCAAGTTGGATGAAGAAAGAACAAAAGGAATGGCCAGGTGTGTAAGCAAAGTTCTTGTCTCTCTGCCTGAATGGTTCATGGTCATGCTCAGAGACAGCCTGTTTCCTCTTAGCTATAGCATGTGATGGTTAAGTGCATGCACTCTGCAGTCAGACAGCTGGGTTCATCTCTCACCTCTGGGCAGGTGACTTGCCTTCCTTGTGCCTCAGTTTCCCCACCCGTAAAATGGGGCTAAAAATAGTTCAGGGCAACTGTGGAGATCAGATATGTGGAGCATAAGGAACCTAGTTAGGCTTGTCTTAGTAGAATGGTCACTCTCCTGGTAGTTGTTCCTGGTGACAAGGGCAGCACAAGCCATCTCCACCCTTGCTGGTCCAGTGCTCCCTTCTGAAGTGCCTGTTGACTCCCTCCCACTGGCTGAGAACACCCTCCAGCCCCTCCTCAGCCTTCCCCTCTTTTTCTTCCCCCATTTCGACTTTGAGGACCCTCTGCCCCTGACTTACATCCTTGCACCTACCCTCTTTCTGGTCCTTCACCCCATCCACACTTACCCCACCCAGCCCACAACCCCAACTACCTGTCCTGACAGGGAGCTCAGGGCCTACTGGGCCTCCCCCTTGGCCTTAAAATGATGGCATCACCCCATGAACAATGGGCCCAACTTCCTGGGGCTCACCCTGGCCCTAGATGTAAAAAGGCAGGTTCTTGAACCCCAATCCCAGAGCCTGGTTTTACAGGTCTGGAGCAGGACCTCATGTTCAAGTCATCTTTGAACAGGTGTTCACCTATCCCCCCATGTGTCTCTGATAGTGGCTGTCCAAATATCACATGTCGAGACACCTTTGGGCTCAGCTTCCTCCACTACAAAGTCAAAGGTAATAACAACATACCCAGTGCAGTACTTCAGGCTCTTCAAGGTAAAGTGCCTTCCCAGCGATCCACCTCCTGAACCACTGAGGATGCCTGGCCTCAGGCACAGTAAGTGACCTGCCCACAGGCACACACCCACCCAGAAGCAGCCTGGGGCAGGAGGCCAGGTTTTCTGTCCTAGAGAAGGGCCCAAGCCATGATGGCACAGAGATGAGAGCTGACCACAAGTGCTTTTCCTCCAATTTCTGTCTTTGGAGAGCTCAAAGAGAAATTTTTTTCCATCCAGCAAAATGTATTTTTTCCCCAAAAAGAGCATACAACCCTTCCGCTGTCTGCACAGCAGCCTGGAGCTTGCCTTCTTTTGTTCCTTAAATCAGGGACAGGGAAATAGAGCCAAGGACCCCTTTCTTCCTATTCACCCTCAAGGAATCATTTCCAATTCAGTGGCCACTGCGCTGCGAGGTCAGAAGCCTCCCAGGCCCAGCCAGGGGAAGAAACCACCGGAAGGAGAAATGAGAGCCTCCAGCAGATGCTGAAGGAGAGGCCTTAGGGTGACACCTTCCATCTGAGAGGCTTAAGAAAGGTGTAGGTAGAAGCTGGGGTGCTCCAGTGTGCGATGAAGAACATGTCCTTGGGGAACCCCAGTTTCAGGAAGACATGGCCTTGTCTTCAGGGTGCTCCAGTCTGAGGAGAGACACAGCCCTTTTCTTTAAAAGGTCCTCAGGGAGCCCCAACCCTGTCCTTAAGCCCCAATCTGAGTGGGAAGACACATTTGTTCTTGAGCTGAGATGCTGGGTGAACTGATCATCACACATTCCTGGTTGTCTTTAAACAAAGCCCATAAATGCTGCATCAATGCACTCAGCAACACTCTGGCTGCAGAACAGAAAGAAACACGTTTTCCTGTACCAGGGTCCTTAACGGGGGTCATGGATCTTCTGAAACTGTAAGCAAAATATGGCAAATTGGTAAACATATATGGATATACTCTTTTGGAGAGCTTTTACCAGATTCCCAAAGAGATTTATGAGGCTAAAAGGTTAAGAAAAGATGGTTTACCTTATCCCTCCAAGCTAGGGTGAAAGGTAGGGATGCTGAGAGCACAGCTTGGAGCTTCATTTCTGGGCCCAACACCCAGCTCTGCCCCTCACCAGCTATATGGCCTTGGGCAAGTCATTTAACCTCTCTGTGCTTCAGTATCCCCATCTTTGAAGAAGGAGTAATAATAGTAATAACAGGAGTTTTCTGAGATTAATAGAGTTCATACATACAAAGCAGTAAGAATAGTGTCTGGCGCACAGTAAGCTGCAATTCAGTGCCTTGGCATACAACAAGTGCTCACTAAAGGCCTGTGGAGAATGAAGATGGCTTCTAGGAGTGCCCCACATTCTCCCTGCCCTGTTCCATAAGGCCTGCCTGTGGCAGGACCTGAACACCTACACACTCTGGCCCACCACTGCCCATCTGGCTATACATAGTAGTCTTCCTTGAGTGGAGACTGGGGCTAGTGAGCCAAGGTCAGGTAAGAAACATGTATCCTGATGGTCTCACAGAGACCCCTGGACTTAAGGAGCCTGCCCGTATCACAGTATTTCTCTGTGGAGCAATCAACACCAAATATGTGGCAAGTGGGGTGGGATAGGGATGATGCAATTGGTGCTAAGTCCTTTGTGGGGTACTTTAAACTTGGCTACCTTGCCTGTGGCATGGCAGTGACATCTACCTCCTGGGATTGACATGTAGGGTGTATTTATGCCATGGGCAAGGTAGCCAAGTTTAAAAGATGTGCCAGTGTCATCAGGCTTGTCAGGAAGTGTGCTAAGATCTGAACTCTGAAACTCAAGTTCATCTGGAGGTGCCAAGGGAAGCACCTGCATTACCAGAAACTAGAGTCTCCCAAAATTCCATCTCGGCCAGTAGTACCCCCTTATGTCCTCACCGCCCTGGATCCTGCCCCCAGCTGCTCAGAGCTGCTCACAAATGAACAACTGAAGAGGAGAACTGGAGGGTTTCCCATTTCCTCCCACCCAGCTCGCCAACCTAAAGGCAGAAGACATTGGAGCAAAGCAGGAGGGCTCCTGGGAGGAGAGAGCCCTTGGCACCCAGCCCCTGGCACTCACCCATCTCCCCTTTCAGATCCTATATGCACTGTCTCCCATCCAAGCAATCTCACCCTGGTCTAAAAAGCAATTTTCACTTTGCTTAAGGAGCACTCCTTCCTGGGGCTATTTGCATTCTTATTATTAATTACTGTAATAACTGTCCCTCCCATGCTGCACCGCCAAGCGAAGAGAGCATGAGCTCTGACCTCGTAAGCATCCAAGCTGGAATCCCACACACGGCCACTTGGTAAAACTCCATGGCCCTGGTCAAGCCACTCGGACTCATTTTCCTCATCTGTGCATGAGGTCACGCACCTGCCTTGTGGAGTTGTTGTGAAGCCAGTAGCTTAAAACAACTTTCCAAAACTGTGGAAAGTGTGCTAGTTTTTCTCATTCCCTTGTGCCCCCTCCTGTCCCATCCATCTAGTCTTAAAGGTTTTTCCTTCAAAACACCTCCCCGAACTGTCCACTCTTCCTCCTGCCACCATCCTCTCTCACTTGTAGGCTGCCTCCTGCAGTGACCTCCTGCCTGGCAACATGCTTCAGTGCCTCATGTGTACACCCCCTTGTCAGTCCATTCTCTTCACAGCAACAGGAGATTTTCCTTAAAAGGTCAATCAGAATTCCTATTTTAACACCTTCTGCCCAACTGCTGTTGAAATAATAGGCTCGGTGCCTGTAGCTCAACCGGCTAGGGCGCCAACCACGTACACCTAAGGTGGTGGGTTCGAATCCCCAGCCCGGACCCGCCAAACAACAATGACGGCTGCAATCAAAAAATGGCCGGGCGTTGTGGCGGGCGCCTGTGGTCCCAGCTACTTGGGAGGCGGAGGCAAGAGACTCGCTTGAGCCCAGGAGTTGGAGGTTGCTGTGAGCTGTAATGCCACGGCACTCTACCCAGGGGGACAGCTTGAGACTCTGTCTCA
>CAUYTI010032887.1:0-49742 GCA_963575145.1 Galago senegalensis | reverse complement strand
CAAGCGGCTAAGGCGCCAGCCACATACACCTAAGGCGGCAGGTTCAAATCCCCAGCCCGAGCCCGCCAAACAACAATGATGGCTGCAACCAAAAAATGGCCAGGCATTGTGGTGGGCGCCTGTAGTCCCAGCTACTTGGGAGGCTGAGGCAGGAGACTCGCTTGAGCCCAGGAGTTGGAGGTTGCTGTGAGCTGTGATGCCATGGCACTCTACCCAGGGGGATAGCTTGAGGCTCCGTCTCCAAAAAAAAAAAAAGAAATAATATTTCTAAAATAAGGTCCCTTCTTATGTTTCTTTAGCCATTCTTATAATATTATTTAAGCAAGCCCAAATTATCTCTTTTATATTCTCTAGACAGAGTGTGCATTGAAGCAAAGTAACTGTCAGTGTCAGGCATTTCAGGCATCTAGAGAAATGCATTTAAAAATACTGCATTGGTTGTAATAGTTTCTAATTTCTTAAGTAGTAGTTACTACAAATATAAAAATCAATTTAATTGCTAAAGGGGAAAGGAATAAAAATATGTCCGTATCAAAAAAGGAAGGAGTCTGTCTCAGAATTAATATGTACAGAATTCTTAGAGACTATTGATACACATCTTATTGTGAGTCCAAAAATATGTGCAAATTATCTCAAGTATTTGCCAAAAATAAAGACAGTCTAGCAAATGTGACTGCCTAAAGATGTAAAGACGGACAGACTGAGGAGAAAGAAGTTCACTGATACAATCTACAAGTGAGTTGGAAATAGATACCTCAGGAGATAACAAAAAACAATAAAAAGTATTTGACTAATGTGAAAATCCAGCAGGCGTGTCATCACACGGATCTTTTGGTGACTTTGGGGTAAATGACGTACTCAATGAAAAAATATTATGTCTGGTAGACTGAATTAATGCTTTGCCTTACACTTTAATTAGGAGGATATTAGAGAGATTCTCAAGCACAGATTGTTTCGGGAAAGGAGCAGGTTGGATATACAAGATCAAATAGTGGTCAATACTCAGATGTCTTCACATAATTGACAAAGTAAATGTAGATTAATCACCAGGACCAGATGGTATCTACCTGAGGGTTTTAAGAAACTCCAGAGTGAAACTGAGAAACAGTTGGTCATGTGCAACTGATCATTCCAGACAAACACAGTTAGAGATTATCTTTTGCAAATTTAACTCCTTTAGATAGTGTCTCAGGGACTTGTAGTTTCTGAGTTTACTTTGGTAATAGACAAACGGTGTTGCTATAGTGAAAAATAATAGTCATGTACTTTCAAATGCCAATTTTTTTCATTTAAAAAAAAGCAGTTCCAAAGCTCACTTATCTTTGACATTACTCTCCATGAATTTCATATTTAATTATGTAAAATTTATATTAGAAAAAATGCACATGTTTGTGTATATGTATATAAATGTCTATATGTTTATAAATGCATAATATTTATATATGTGGATATATATATACACAGAGAGAGAAATAGAGACATAAACTATGTTGACCATGCTTCAATTTCAATCTTTTTCATGCCTCTATTTTACTATTGCTCACAGCAGAGAGATGTATCACTATTTTGAATTCTTCATCTATATATCTGGGAAAATGTGTAGGGAGGTATAGTAGCCTCTCATCCATTTAAACAGAAACAGCATTTTTTTTTCAAGAGGGAGCCTGTCTTTAAAATACTAACGTTTTACTCCAGCATTAAAGATCCTGATGCATATTATGCTTGGAATCACCAGGCATGGTTTTACAGGTACTAAAACAAAACAAGATAAGATTATTTCCTTTTTGCTCTAGCATTCGCCTGTCTGGCTAATTAGCATCAAAGATGAAATCGTGACTATGGGAATTGAAGAAATAGAAAAATGTTTGAAAATGAAACCTATTGAGTCTAATACCTCTTTATTGCCTTTGATTCCTCTGTACTTTCTATTCTCTTCTTGAATGGAGTGGTTGTACTGCACCCCCGTGAATGTGGTAGAGCAACGCAGACGATGTACAGATTGGTCCCATTGTTGATTTTGGATCACTTACATCCCGTTTTGCCCTCAGCCCCGCCTGCCTTGATACTGTACTTCCCTTGTTATTGCTCTTCTCAAATCTCCGTAACTCCTGACTCTGCCCATCTCAGCTGATGAAATTAATTTCCTACTCATTTTACTGAACAAAAGAAAATAAAAGCAATGAAAAGGAAATGCATTCATTTCCCCACTTAAAAATCTAGCAATGATCTTTATTTGTCATTACATGTGCTGCTTTCTCTTTGTTGCAATAGAAAATGTACTCCTGTTCTATTTAAGGTTTTTTTTTTTCTATTTTTATACTGAATTCTCTCTCTAGATTCTATTTCTCTCATCCTCAGACTTGGATACCACAATCAGAGCTTCTTTTTCTTGCATAATCAGTACTTTCTTGTCTATTAGCTCAATCCAATTTGGACATAAATGCATTGAAATTTATAGTAAAACAAACAAATTAACTAAAACTGCTATGATCATAAGCCCACCCCCTAATACTCCACTTTTTTGTAGCAAAACTCCCTGAAAGCATTATTCTCTACTTCAACTACTAATTTTACTGAAATTACTAGACAGAGTTCACCTTCTTCACTCGCCCTTAACCAATAATTCCTCTCATCAGAGGATCCCATGATCCCCATGTTTTAAGTTTATTAGTCATTCCCAAGTCCATTCTAAATTTAGTATAATTTTTTAGTACACTGCCTTATTTTCTGCCATGGAAACTTCTCTTTGCCACTTCTCAAGCATTTCATTCTTCTGTGACACCAGACACTTATTCTCTTTTCCACAGTCTTATTCTCTTTTTGCTACTTCTAAATATTGAAGTAATGCAGGGTTCAGCATTCATATTCATTTTATTTTCTATCTTTATTAATTTCTTTGATGATATTCAATTTTATCTTTTGGAAATGAAGAGTATGCTGATGACTCCCATTTATTACTCTGTCTGAAGCTTCTCAGAACTTATACTCGCTTCTCCAGCTGCCTCCTTGACAGCTCCACGTGCAACAAGAATGTGCACCTCAAACACTGAATTCAATCTGGATTTGCTTCCACAATCATAGCTCTCATAATCTCTCACATGTCTATAAAAGTGATACTGTTCAACAACATGCTCAGGACTGAAACATTGCTGCATGCTTTGGAGCCAACGTTGATTCTTGTTTTTCTCTCACATCACTCTAATACGTCAGTAAGAGCTATTGGTTACTCTTTGAAAAAGCCACGTTCTAAATCCTATCACTCTAATAATTGTGTCATTACCAGTTTGGTTAATGCTACTACACCTGATGCCTGAATTTCTGCCAGGGCTGGGGCTTGCTCTTCTATTCTTGTCTCTTGACCCTTATCCAGTCTATTCACGTGGACAGTGTGATTTAAAAAATAATAGAAACCAATATGACATTCATCTGATCAAAACTCTAAAGTGACTCACTACTATGGTTAAAGAAATAAAATCCCATTATGACCTAACACCAGGTTTTGGACCTGCCTGTTATGCTTCACCCTTGCTCACTCTGTTCCATTTACCCTGAATTTCTTGCTGATCTTTAGCATGTCTCAAGGACTTTCTCCTTTGTTATTTCTGTTTGTCAAGATGATGTTCATCTCCCAAATATCTACATAGTTTCACTCCAGTGTTCATTAATTCTAGCAGTTCTTAAATTCTTCAAATGTCAGAACTGATGAGGTAAAATTAGTTGTTTTTAATTTGTGATAAAGTGCTTTTATTGAAGTATTGCTTCAGATCTAATAATATGTAAGATTCCAAGTAAGCCAGGAAATTATCATCAAGTAATACATGTTAATAGTAGCATTATTGTCAATAACCATAAGTTGTGTACATCAGTAGGTGAACACAATAAATAAAATGGGGTGTATAGATAATACAGATTATAATTCACACCTCTAAAAGGAAGCAAAGTCCTAACATATGCCAGAAAATTCTGAACTTCGAGGATAAATTGTTAAGGGACATGTCATTTAATTGTCCATACTGCTCAGAATGATTTTACAGATTGAATGCAATCTCCATAAGAATAGCAACATAGTATTTAAAAGATCTAGGAAAAAATAATCTTAAGATTAATTTGGAAGCAAAGAGATCCAGAATAGCCAAAACAATCATAAACCAGAATAACAAATTAAGAGGAGTCATGTTACCTAGCTTCAAATTATACTACAAGGCAATAGAAACCAAGACAGCATGGTACTTGTTTGACAGTAGAAACAACCTAATGAAACAAAATAGAGGACTAAGAAATAAAACTATTCACCTACAACCAGCTAAATTTCAGCAAATAAGACAACAACAAATACTGGGGAAAGGAAGGCCTATTCAATAAAAGGTGCTAGGAAAATTTGACAACCACATCCAGAAGAATGAAATAGGACACTTATTTTTGTAACATACAAAAGTTTATTCAAGAGAATAAAGATTTAAATTAATTCAGGATACCATATAAATTCTAGGAGAACACATAGGAAAAGCCCTTCTATACGTAAACCTACCCAAGGAATTTGTGACTAAGACCCCCCCAAAAAATACAGCAACAACAAAAAATTAATAAATGGGACTTAATTATATTGAAAAGCTTCTGCACAGCAAAGGAATTAATAAACAGAGTGAATAGATAAATGATAAAGTGGAGAAAATATTCTGAAACTATACATCTGATAAAGTAGTAATATCTAAAACCTACAATAAACTAAAATACATCAGCAAGACAAAAAAAATCAAGAAATGAGCAAAAGACATGAACAGAAGTTTTCCAATGAAAGATAGACAAATAGCCAATATATATGTGAAAATGTGCTGAACATCACTAATGATCAGAGAATGCAAATTAAAACTACCCATATCAGAATTATCAGAATGGCCATTATTAAAAAGTTAGCAAACAATAGGTCCTAGTGTAGATGCATAGAGAAAGAAATGCTAATTCACTGTTGGTGGAACTGCAAATTAGTGCAACCTGAATGAAAAACAGTGTGGAGATTCTTCAAAGAAGTAAAAGTACACCTACCATTCAATCCAGTAATCCCACTACTAGATCTACCCAATGGAGAAGAAAAATTATTTTATCAAAAAGACACCTGCAGTTGAATGTTTATTGCAGCACATTTCACAACTATAAAGATGTGGAATCAACCTAAATTCCCATCAATTCATCAGTGGATTAATAAAATGTGGCATACACATACCACAAAGGACTATTAAGCCATAAATATGATGAATTAAAGCCTTCTGCAACAATTTGTGTGGAACTGGGGAGCATTCTCTTATGTGAACTATCTAACAGGTGGAAAAACAAATACTACATATACATGCTATGAGTAGGACACTTATTTTTGTGTCCTTGGAGCATGCATGTCATTGGTTAATTCTATGTCATTGACATTGGTTAATTCCATTCCATGTCAATGACATGGAATTAACCAATGACATGCATGCACAAAGGGAAGTAAAACTCGGTAGAATCAAGAAAGGAGGAGAAGGGAAGATGGGAGGTGTAAAATCTTACCTAAAGGCTACAACGAACACTATTTAGATGATAAATGCACTTATTGCCTTGACTCAAGCATTAACAAAGTTATTTATATAACTAACACGTTTGTATCTCCTTAATTATTGAAATAAAATAATAAAATTATAAATTATAAATGGTGCTTTAAGTAATATACTATTCTTTCTTTAACTCACAATCAATACATATTTGCATTTTATACTAAAATGAGAATAAAATTATAAATTTCAGATTTAAAAAGATAGTATTTTTTTATACAGGGTGTCCAATTGAAAATTATGTGCAATTTAAAATTGCACACAAACTTGTGGACAACCTGTATGTATCTTAATGTAATTAAAACTATTGTGCCAAGTCATGGAAGAAGCCTAAATGTCCATCGACCTATGAATGGATTAATGAATCATGGTATACGTATACCATGGAATACTATGCAGCATTAAAAAATGAAGACTTTACCTCTTTTATGCTTACATGGATGGAGCTGGAAAATATTCTTCTTAGTAAAGTATCTCAGGAATGGAAAAAAAAATATCTGATGTACTCAGTACTACTGTGAAACCAATTTATAATCACTCACACTTGCATATGAAACGCAACTATAGTCTAGGATGAAAGAGGGAAGGGGAGGGAGAGGGTAAGGGAGGGTGGTGGGTTGATACAGGGAGGGTTGGTAGGGGGACCACACCTATGGAGCATATTGCAAGTACAAGTTGGATCTATCAGGTGTACAGCATAAATGTTCTAATCCTGTAATAGGGTAAAAGTGGTGAAGACTATGTTTTTTAATAGGATGTAAACATTCTAATTTGTATAAATCATCATCACATTGAATCCTACAATGGCATAAATGTATTTATGATCTATGTACAAAAGAGTTAATAAAAAAACTTTTAAAAGTAGAAATTACTCCCACTGTTTTAATTATTATAATTTTTTAATATGTTTGAAATCCATGAATAAAGATTTCCTTCTATTTTGTGCATGTTTCTTTCTAAATTTTTTTCATCAGTATTTTGTTGCTTTTAGAGTTGGAGCCTTTCACCTCCGTGATTTTTATTTCTAAGAATTTTATGTTTCTGATGTTATTGTAAATGAAAGTGTTTTCTTAGTTTCCTTTTCAAGTAGCTCATTGTTAGTATATAGAAACACTGATGATTTTTTAATTTTTTTTAACCCTACAGCTTTACTAAACTAGTTTATTAGTTCAAACACATTTTATGAACTATTTAGGATTTTCTATATATAAGATTACGTCACCTATAAACAGAGAAAATTTTATTTATTTTTTAAAAATTTGTTGCCTGCAATTTCTTTCTCTTGACTAGTTGCTCTGGCTAAAAATTCCAGTAAAATGTTGATTCAAGAGGTGACATGAGTTGCCCTTCTTGCCTTGTTCCTGATCTTAGATGAATTATTTTGGCTTTTTACCTTGGAGTAGGATGTAGAATTTTCATACATAGTTTTTCTTATGTTGAAGTGAATTTCTTCTATACCTAAGAAGGAATTCCAATTATACTACTTAGATTGTTGACAGTTTGTATCATGAAAGTGTGTTGAATTTTGTCAAATGCTTTTTCTACACCTATTGAGATGGTCATGTGATTTTTATTCTTCATTCTGTTAATGTGGTATATCATATTAATTGATGGTATATGTTGAACTTTCATTGATATATAAAATAATAGAAAAGAATAGAAAGCACAAAATTGAACTTATATATACACATAAGGTCAATTGTTCTTCAACAAAGGTGCCAAGAATATATAATCTGAAGAAGATTATCTTTTCAACAAGGTATAGAAAAAATTGGGCATTCACATGCAGAAGAATATAAGTGAAGAACAACTAACACAGGACTAAAAACTTAAACTAAGACCTGAGATTATACTTCCAGAGGAAAACATAGAGGAAATTCTTTATGACATTGATCTTAGCCATGAATTCTTGGATATGACATCAAATGTACAAACAACAAAAGCAGAAATAGGAAATTGGGACTGTATCAAACTAAAAAGATTATGCACAACAAATTGAAAAGAAAAACTACAGAATGTGACAAAATTTCCAAACCATTTATCTGATCACATATTGATATGTAAAAATATGTAAGGAACTCCTAAAACTCAGTAGGAATTAACACAAAAAACCTGATTATAAAATGAACAAGACTTGAATTAATATTTCTCCAAAGATACACAAATGACTGAAGTATATGGAAATATAATCAGTATCACTAACAATGATATCACCTTATTCTTGTTAGAATGGCTAATACCAAAAGAAAAAAAGTTGGCAAGTGTGTGAAGAAATTGGAATCGTTGTGTCCTATTGTGAATGTGAAATGATGCAGTTGCTGGGTGCTGCCTGTGGCTCAGTGGGTAAGGTGTTGGCCCCATATACCTAGGGTGATGGGGTTGAACCTGGTACCAGCTAAACTGCAACAAAAAAATAGTTGGGTGTTCTGAAAGGTGCCTATAGTCCCAGCTACTTGGGAGGCCGAGGCAAGGCCGGGAGTTGGAGGTTGCTGTGAGCTGTGATGCCACAGCACTCTACCAAGGGCAATGAAGTGAGACTCTATCTTTCTCTCAAAAAAAGTGCAGTTACTATGAAAAACACTATTGAGGCTTCTCTAAAAATTAAAAAAATAGAATTAACATGTGATCCACCAATCTCACTTCTTTGTATATTTCCAAAAGAATTAAAATCAAGATTCAGATTCATTTCAGCATTATTCACAGTAGTCAAGACACAAACATCCTTCAGTAGATGAATAGATAAAGAAACCATATGGATGAATCTGCAGGACATTATACCAAGTAAAAGAAACCAATATTAGAAGAACAAATACAGCATAATTCTATTCACATAGTATCTAAGAGAGTCAAACCCATAGAAACAGAGAATAGAAGGTTCTATTTCATGTTTACAGGGTCTAATCTGAGAGGGGAATGGAAGATGCTATTCACCAGGCATACACTTTCAGTTATGCAAGATGAATAAATCGTAGAGATCTGTTGTACCTTGTGCCTATGGTTAAGAATATTGTATTGTGCCCTTACAATTTGTCGAGTCTAGATTTCATGGTAATTGCTCTTGACACTATAAAAATAGTGTCATTTGATATTCTTGACACAAAAAATAAATTTCTAAAATAATGACTAGTAGGCTACAGTTTGAATGTTTGGGCCCTCTAAATCTTATGTTGAAATTTTATACCTAGTATTGTGTTGAATGTGGGACCAACTGGGAGATGTTTGGGTCATAGTGAGGAATCCCTCATGAATGGCATGGTTCCCTTCTTGTGATAATGAGTAACTCACTCAGTTTATTCATTCCCATGAGAGGTGGATGTTTAACAGAGCCTTGCACCACAACCTCCCACTCTTGCTGCCTCTTTCTTTCACTATATGACATGGCTGTTCCTCCTCCTTCCACCTTGACTGGAAGCTCCGTGAAGTCTTCTTCAGTAGCAGATTCTGCTGTGATGTTTCTTGTACAGCCTAGAGAACCATAGACCAAATACAGCAAACCAATACAACTGGTATACATTTAAATGAGGATTTGCAAATGAACTGTGCAGCATAAGTAAGAACAAGGAAGGATAAGTGCTTACCTATTTACTTATGATAACTTATGTTCTCCAACCCTTATCTCTCTCTCTTTTCAAACTTAATAAAAACTAGGAATTATAGTGTGGCATTTTCACCCACATAGCAGTAAAAACTAACATCACTAAACCACCTATTTTCTATTGCTAAAAATGTCATGAAAACTATATTGTCTTGTGGATGATGGTGAGAATGACCATTCCATTAAGTAAGTTCAAAAGTTATTTGAAGGCTTTGCTGAGGGGTGGGTCCAATGCAAAAGTGAATCCTCCTGAAACCAGAATCTCAACTGTAGAAGTTAAATTTACCTGGTGCTACAATGTTGGACGATTCATATGTGTTATTTAATGAATTGCTATTTAAGATGGTACTAGCTGAATATTGATATCTCTGAATCTGGAGGAAGGCTCAGGGTTGAGGTTTGCCAGGTTAGGAGGGAAATGAGGAGTTCTAGCAGCTGAAAAAGCAGGCGGACTAGGAGAGATAAAACTGGAATGTATGATTCATTAGAAATGTCATAGCCACTACCATTTACCATTTACATTTTATCAGGTATTCATTTCTAAGCCAATTATAAAGACAAGCAAATTCTACAGGCAAAAGGTGAAGAGACAAGAACAGGAGTGAGTGAAATTGTGAGGATGAGCATAAATGTAAAAGGAAATGTGGGAACTGTTCTATGCTGTAAAAATTCTTTAATATTTTACCTTGTTAATTGTATGTACCCCATACATAATGTGGATTTGATTGGCTCTTCTGCTTTTGTGGATCTGATAGGCCATTCAGAACGAGTCCTTCACTTGAGATTTTGTGCTAAAAAATTCCCATGCAGATTAATTATTTTATACCAAGAACCAGAGAATTGAGGGGTAGAGTCAACTTGCCCTCTACAAAGTGTATTTATCTAACAGATTGAAGTAATATTTGTCATACAAACACACTATTCTGTGCTCTGTGACAGGGACTAGAAATGCAGAGTTAAGACTTAAGCTTCAGTTTTGTACAGGTGAGATTTATATATATTTTCAAGGCAATGGGTAAACTGTACAGAGACTCTTAAAAGCACAAGTTATTTTAAGAGCAGAAAAGAACAGTATGGCATCACGGGGTTCAGAGAAGTTCTTCCCAGAGGAGAATATAGCTGAATGGTGTCTTAAAGAATCAGATGGATATATCCAGGGAAGCAAGTAGATTTTAGAAGGTAGTAGACAGATGGAAGAAGATCACAAGGGCATGAAGCACAAAATTCTAGCTCCTTGGTAGGAAGTCACAAACAATTTAGTACAGTAGTGGAAAAAAAATAAAGACAGGGAATAATGGCATGTACAGCTGAGAGGTAAGCAATAACCAGGTCGATTATAAAGCGTCTGAAATGTCAAGTTACAAGCTGGGAGCTTTACTCTGAAGGTCATGGTTGCATTCAAGTTCCAACAATTAGTATACTGTGAAAAAACTAATATGATGAGAAGGGCAAAAATACCTAGTTGGAAGTTCATTGCCATAGTCTAAATAAAATATGGTGAACTTGAACTGCAGTAATACTGTCTTGGTGGAATGAACATGTTCAAGTGGCTTTCACTCTTGTGGTTGGTATGGAAATAGCATTCATTTCCTGAGATAGGAATTACTGAAAGAAGAGTTCATGTAAAATTTTAAGTTCACTCAAGAACATACCGCCTGAATTTTCTAGAGACAACCTAAGAGGAAGCTGGACATGAGATCTGCTAGTGAGGATATCAGGATTGAGTGGGTCATCTCACCGATATGTCAAATCCATGAACTCAGGATAAATTGGGAAACTTGATTAAGACCCAAGGTACTGACAGATGCATATACAGCTACTGGACGGCTTAAATGACACTAAGAAGACATAAAGGAGTAATGTGGGGAAAAGAAAGTAAAGTAAAATACTGTACTGTTTTAAAATGCACTCACTGTATTAATAGAACATTTGAGATAAACTAAGGTCATCACATCATAAGATGTTGTCCCTGAAAAGATAGTTTCTTATTCACTGCAAATAATAAGAGGCGATACCCCAGCCATGGTGGTGGGGTGGGGAGGGGACACACAGGGAATCACTTGCTTTGGTTACGAGGCAGAGGTAGAGGGAAAAGCTGAGAGCACATCCCCAGAAGGAGGAACCTCAGAGGGAGGCAAATGGCCAAATATACAGGAGGCCAAGGTAAGGTGACTCAGGCACATCTTCTGTTTGGCCAGAACAAGGGGTATACTCAGATGTGTGCGTGGCAGATGTTAAAACATTAAGTTTACAGAAGATAACTACATAGTTAAAAGAAGGAGCGGGGGAATAGTTCTATTAATGTTCGAGAAGATTCACAAATCAAAGAGGCAGACTAATAAAAACCAGATTATTGAAGGCCTGCAATATGCCAGGCATCGATCTGAGAGCTAAGAAAGAACCCTCATAAATGATGGGAACACTGTGCAAACACGAGAAGCAGGTGGGACAGGGTGGGTATTCCAGGAGTTTCTTCCAGTTCTCAAGAAAATAGAGAAAGATGCAGAAACATTCTCTATTTCTCCTTCTATAGCCACAAAAATCCATAGCACACTTCTTGGCCTAGAAGGGGATGCATTAATTAGAAATAAGATGAAGTTGTTAACGTAGAGGGATCCATAAAGAAATGTTTCAAGGAGCTTTAAAAAGAAAAATTGATAGCCCTTGGACAAGTTTGTTTATTCAGGTATTCAGAGGATGTTCATCAGGGCAGCATCTGGGCTGTTTCCATCTCAGAAAGGCATCCTTGCTGAAAAAGGTAATTTTCAACAGAAAGCAAAATAATGGAACTGAAACTTTGCCTGCAGGTCTGAATGACCCCCAAAT
Source organism: Galago senegalensis (assembly GCA_963575145.1). NCBI lineage: Eukaryota > Metazoa > Chordata > Mammalia > Primates > Galagidae > Galago > Galago senegalensis. The sequence goes on along the minus strand of CAUYTI010032887.1, from coordinate 37,739 downwards.
AACACCAACTTTGGATAATCCCAATGAGGAAGAAAGGGGAAGGGAAAAATGTAAAATATAGAAAGACTGGATTAATTAAAGGTATTAACTGATAAGCAGTTTAGAGTTCTGACAGACCATCTCCAAACATTCTGGAATACTTGTAGGATGTTTAACTTGTGGTTAAATAAGAAATGACAATGTCTGGGTTTATTTGGACTTTGCTATGGTCCTGTTATATCTAAGGATGCCTTATATCTGCTTTACTGTATAAAATTTTCCTGAAATGAAGTTTCTTTCCCTTTAAAGTCATCTTTTCAGACACTTTTCAACACGTCACCATTAATGAAATGAAATGTGATCAAGCTAACTTTGCTCAGAGGTGATACCAGATAGATAAACTCTTACCCTCCCCACATATTTTCCATGGATTGGGCAGAATTAATTTCTTTCTTTAATTGAAAGTATTCTGCTTGTCAGTTGCCAAGGCACCATCCTCATTTTTGCATTACAGTAACACATTGCAGACATTTAAATATTACTGCCTCTGCTTCTCTCCCTTTCTGGGTGTCAATCACTCCTCCCTCTCCACACATCGTTTAAATTAAATCACAATAACAAGCTTTTTAGAATTCTTCATAATCGTCAACCAACACACACGTGCACACACAGAAATTTCCTCCAACATTTCTATAAGATTTTCTTCTCTTTTTATTCTCTGGGTGTGTGTATCTTACGTTATTGTGTTTTGCCAATCTCTTTAACCTCTGTTTTAATTTTTCCAATGTTGTTGTAATTCACGATGTCTTTTGGGAGGTGGTGAGCAGTCGATGTATCTTAGTAGCATTTTCACAGGGCTTTCTTATCACCTGCTCTTAGCTGACTTGCCTTTACTAGTGGCTAACTTACCTTTACTCCAAAAACAAGCTTAAAATGCAATGCCACAAGATACTTCTCATCAATATGAAATTTCTATTATATTTACTTGTACCATACACGTTTTACTTCTTAAATTATATTTTATTCTCTCTTATTTTTTAATAAAAAAATCTTTATTTTGGCTTGGTGCCTGTAGGTCAGTGGCTAGGGGAACAGCCACATACACCAGGGCTGGAGGGCTTGAACCCAGCCCGGCCCATTAACAACGATGACAACTACAACAAAAGAAAATAGCTGGGCGTTGTGCTGGGCACCTGTAGTCCCAGCTACTTGGGAGGCTGAGGCAAGAGAATCACTTAAGCCAAGAGTTTGAGGTTGCTGTGAGCTATGACTCCACAGAACTCTACCAAGGGCGACATAGTGAGACTCTGTCTCAAAAAAAAAAAAAAAAAAAATCAAAACGCTTTATTGTTAAAAATTTACCTATACCCTCCAGGCCAGAAATTACATATTTTATATTCTTTCAGTATGGCAAAACACAACAAATATGACAATATCATCAATTCCCAAATATTTGGTGAATGATGAATTTGTATAATTTTTGTAAAATATTTTATATTAGTTTTATTTGTGATGAGTTTTTAGATGAATGCTAGTATTATAAATTCTAAAAATTAAAAACTATTCTCAACAGAGTTTTCTTATTTAAGTCTCTAATGTAGGTTCCCAAGGTAGTGGTAGGAAAATGTCAAAGTGTTTTGTTTTCAGCTACTATGTTCACACTTATATTTTGCTTCATATTTTTACTTGTTGCTACCGCATGAACATTGAAATCGCTAATAATCTGGCTTCTAATCTTAAATTAACTAATTTAAGAAGTAAATATTTCCCAGTTATGATAAATAGAACCGTCCACTGAAAATTCCCTAAAGATCAATTGGCTCAAAGTAGGAAAAACATTGACTTCCAAGAAGCAAGAATATGATTATATTCTAGAAAATAGCAACAAAAATCATCAAATGACTTCAAGCAGCTGAAATGCACTTATTTTAATATTATTACTTAATTTTTTAAAAATATTAGTGTCATATATGAAAACATTGTCTTTACCAACAAGTGCTCTACAGCTTACACCAGGAGAATATCCAAAGTAAACTTTCTTGCTGTAAAGAAATTATCCAAAAAGACAAGAAAAAGGGATAGTGCACTTGCAATAACTTAGCCTTGAAAAGTTATGTTTTTTATGTGGCAAATTAAAACCGCTATGTGCCATCAAAGCAAATTGATCTTCTTTCCTTTTTATAGGGTATAATAGGCAGGCACATTTCTGAGTGTGAAAATGGAACAGACTTTCCTGATACATCTTTCACAAACTCTGCTTGAAGCCATATAGTGCCTACTGTTTATTTCATAGCTGCGTATTTGTAGATTCAAAAGTTTGAAATGGTTTATTCTGTTCTCAAAAGACATAATCAATCCTACAATTTATTTGTTGTCAGCATGTTGCTATTAGATCTCATTCACTACCACACAGTTGAATTAGTCAATACATAGATGTGTTAGAAACTAAGTGTTCAGCACACACAAAAGATATCAACTCATCATTAAAACAGTGAGACTTAAACTACATTAAACCGACCCTCTGAACAAAGGCTGTAACAATCCTATTTCTCTTTCCAATTTTTCAAATGCATAAATATTAAAAATAAGAATTTTATAAGCTATGTCATGATAAATACTGCTATGTTTGGATCAATGTTACAAAGAACAATAAATGGAATCTCACAGTGTACCAGGAATCAATATGCTCTAACCTATAAAATGCAAACAGGTTACATACAAGAGGGTGCTATGCTCTGAATGTTTGTCCCTCCAAATTTCATGTTGAAATTTGATCCCTAAAGTTGGAAGTGGGGCTATGAGAGAGGTTTGGGTTTTGAGGTTGGATGCTTCATGGATAGATCGATAACCTCCCTGTAGGGTGGGTGAGCTCTCACTCTGTTAGTTCCCAAGAGAGCTGGCGGCAGAGGGTCTGCTGCCTTTCTCCTTCCTTGCTTCTTCTCTTGCTGTGTACTCTTTTCACATGCCGGCTCCCCAAGTCCATGCAGCCTGCGACCCTCCCCAAATGCAGATGACCAGTCCTGCACTTTCTAACCATAAGTAACATGACCCAAATAAATGTTTTTCTTTGTACTTTACTGAGGAATAGCTTCAGATATTCCTTTGTAGAAACAGAAAACAGACTAAGACATAAGGTAAGCAATCAAATGATGGGATGGAAAAACACACCAAGAAACACCGTAATAAGGAATACGTTTAGTACGTTTCACTGTGAGGTTTTACTTCACCTAGGATTTCATCAAATCCATAATCTTAAGAGTTCTAAGACTGATGATTTTTCTGTATACAAAATTGACAAGAACAGCACCAGCCATAGTGCTTTGATTCACTTTTCACTAAATTTCAACTACAGTGCTCTCGTGATGGTGCTAATTATTTCCTTTATTATTATTTTAGGTATTGGGTTAAAGTTCTAATGTGCTCACATTTTTATTTCTTATTTTTGTTCTTCTGTGTTTTCTAAATTTTACTATATTTTGTAAAATTTTAACAAAATGAAACATTGTAGATTAAAGTCCCCTGAATTTCTTATCCCAAATCCTGTTTACTTGTTCCTTGACTTATACCTAGGAGCAGTGACTGACACAAATTGTGTGACTTCCCAGAATGTCTCTTGGATGTGTGTTCGTGTGTGAGAGAGAGAGAGAAAGAAAGAACAAGAAAAAATATTACTTTGCGGGAGTTTCATTTAAATATTGAACAAAATATTACAATTTCCTTTTTAAATCATTGTTTTTGCCTCCATTATATCACTATATGCTAATACAGAAAATCTTTTCTTCTCCATATAGTATTTCACCATAGAGTAGATAACACATTTTATTCATCTCTTAGCTTGTTGATGGGCATATAAAATTATTTTCAATTTTTTCCCATTATAAAAGGAGCTAAAATGGAAATTCACATATATACATATATGTATTTTTATGCATCTGTGACTCAGTTTTTATAGAGTCTAGGTGTAGAATAGAATGGCTACTTTGAAAATGATATAAGTAACTCATAACTAGCTATCGGCAAATTTTCCCTCAAATTACTGTACCATTTTATGCTGCCATAAATACTATATCACAGCTTCTTTCCCCAAGACCCTTTCCAACCTAGAACATCACTCTATTTTAAGACACTTTACTCAACATAAATAAGAAATATTATCTTTGCAAACTGGCACTTTTTAGATTGGGAAAGTTTCTGGCATATTCTAGGAGGTTTTTTGGACTCAGGTTATGAATTAATTATTATTAAATATTCTCATTCCTTTTAGCTGGACTGGCTATGCTTTTTTCTTATCGAATTCAGAAATGCTAATAGATAATAATCATTTATCTGTTGCAAAGTGCATATATGGCTTCCTCGTCAGCCGAAATTTATGTTTTAACTTTTTTATGGGGGCTTCAGTCAAGCAGAAGTTCGTACTTTGAAAATAATCAAATCCATTAACCTTCATTTTATAGGATCTGCTTTTATATAACGGAGTTAAGAAATATTTCATTGTCGTGTATTTTATTTGCTCTCCTACATTTGCCTGTAATGTTTTTAGGTTTTGCTTTCCCTATTGAGTTAGTTCCTCTATCTAGAAAATATTTTACACAACATGAGATTAGAACCAAGTTCTTTCTTCCTTTATGAGAATGCTATCATTCCAAAATAATTCACTCAGAAGTCCTACATTCAATCACTGATTCTCAGCATCCTCTCTATTAAGGTCCCATGTGTGCTAAGTGTATTTCTATTGTTTTATTCTTTTCCACTGTTATATTATTTATTTCCCATCCTGAACTACAATTAAAATAAGTTGTAATGTCTGGCAAGACATTTCATCTGTTGTTTTTTTTTTTTTTCTTCCAGAGTTCTCTTGTCTATTTTTGTCTCAGACTCATGAAGTTTAGATTCAATGTGTCCAAGATCTACCAAAAACTCTTTTGAAATTTTTATTAAAATTGCATGTCATTGATAACTGAATTTGGAAAGAATCACTATTTCATGATGTTAACTCTTGAATTTAAGAACTTATTGTGTACTCAGGCCTTATTTTATGTATTTCAAATTTGTAATTTTTTTTCACAGAATGAACGCGCACAGGTGAGCCAGCTGTTTCACCCCTGCAGATTTTAGTTTATGTTGATGTCATGAATGGGGCCTTTTGTGTTGCTGTATTGTTAAGCTATTACTAATTTTTGAGCTAGCATACAACAAATTTGTTGATTTTTTGTTAATTCTAGTGATTTCTAGATTATTGTAGGTTTTCCTAGATATGATCTCCCATCCACAGTCGAAGTCTCCCAATAAGTATGATTTCCCATTCCTTTAAAATATTTTTGCCTCATGTTGTTTAAAGGAATATTTTGGTGTGCAATTTTTGTCAGGTTATGGGAATTCCCTTCTATTTATGGTTGATGAGTATTTAAGAGATGAATTCATTTGCTGCCCTATCAAACATCATGAGGTACCTCTCAAGATAAATTTGTCCTTGAATATGCTGAGAAGGAATTAATTTCAATAACTTTTTCTAAAAGTGGAATATCCTTGCGCTCTTGTAACAAACAGTGCTGTATTTAATAAACTTGATAAAGGTGCAATTTTAAAATTTTATTTAGTATTTCAACATGTGTATTTAAATGTAACATTGCTCTCTAATTATCTTTTTTTTTTTTCTATCTTTTTCCCCACTTTTACTATGAGGCCAATAAAAGAATATGAGATTATTGGCATGGCTTGCTTTGTTTCTCAAAATATCTTTTATAATATTGACAGTGTGTGTGTTTAAGGATACTATATCTCCAGAAACCAAATGATACAATTAAATTTTGTGTCCCTTGACTTGATTTTGGAATTGAAAGAGATAGTAATTTATTTTTATTGTTTGAGGAAGATCTTTAATGGCTCCAGAAGATATAATTTGTAAGAATTTAATGGTTTGGGCTCAGTCTTATGCTGTTACAGACCAATCAGAGACTTTCTGGTATCTATATCACCAGAGTTTAAAATTCAGCTTTAGCCAGCTCTTCTAATTAACATATTTACATTTATCATCAATATAATTTTTAAGCATGTCAAATGAAGTCAAATGAAATTTAAATCTCTTTTCTTTAAATTATGATTTAAATGCAGTTTTCCTATGGGGGCATAATAAATGTCTCTTGGAATTGGTTCCCTATGGATGTGAATTGTGTTTAATTATCTCCAGAGATAAAACTTTTAAAGGAAACATTAACCAACTCAATCACAGATTGTTGATCTCCTATAATTTGTCCAACTTGAGATTTAACACCATATTGGGCATCATGCAACAGGATGTTATTTTATTAAGACCTCTATAATCCCCAATCCAGCTTCAGGATTCATCAGCTTTTTTCATAGGCCTTTACTATGTTTATTGTTTAACAAAAAACTTGGAGGTACTAATACATCTATGTCTAAAATATTCTTAAATTAAACCTAAAATTTCTTGATGCCTGTTATGTATTTCACATTACTTTAGATTCTTTCCAATTAATCTTTAATTCTAACAGGATGAAGAATAGATTTGTATGAGTTGCTTTTTCTCAGTATTTTGGATTCAGGGACTCCCCCATGCTTTCATGAGATCATCTCAGTAGTGCCCATTGGTAGCTGGGCAGCGACTATTTCTCACTTTTATAGTAAATTCCTATTTTGCAACATGCTTCACATGTAAGCCTTCTACAGCGCTCTAATCATTTCTCCTCCATTTCTTTTTATTGTCCTTTAACTTGTCATCAATACATTTAGGTCATGATAATGCATTGTGCCCCAGTATCCACTAATCCTGATAAAGGTACCTTTATTGCCCTGGGCTATTTTACCTTCACCAATGCAAACAGTCTTGAGTTCCCTCCTGGAGTTTGCACAAGAAACCCCAGCCATTGTATTACTCCAAATCATAATCTTTTCCTTTTAATTCATACTTTTAAAATCATCACTGTTTCTAAGGATTGCAGATTTCTATTTGGGTCAATATCTTGTTCTAAATACTTATTAAGCCTAGGATAATTCGAAAGGCTCTAATATGGTGGTCCTTATACAGCTTGAGGGGCTAAAATGAATAATCAAGTTATCTATTCATATGTAGTAATCCATTAAAACAGGCCTCCTCAAACTACAGCCTGCGGGCCACATGCAGCCCACCTAAGACATTTATCTGGCCCAAGCTGCTGCTGCCATCCTGCTTAGCAGCCGACTCGTCCAGGGGCCCAGGGCCCTCAGTCTGGCCCTCCAGAGGTCTGAGGGACAGTGAACTGGCCCCATGTTTAAAAAGTTTGAGGGCCCTTGCATTAAAATGTTAGTAGTACTTCCACCAATTGCCTCCTTTTTAAAACCGGTTTTAATTAAACTGGAACATTTTCACCCAGTTGAATTGTCTAGAGATTTTTCTGATGTCTTACTTTTTATTGTTTTCTTTTTTCCTTCTAAATAATCTTAATGATTTTCCCTTCATCCAACTTCATAGGATGCTGAGTTAATGGTTTCCCAACTGCTCCTCTCACATTACTGTGGTTGCAGCATCAACTATTGCAATAACACAGGGGGATAATCAAAACAACTTGCAAAATTCCACAGCGTACACACTTACGTGATTTTTCATAAAAGTAAATACCACAGGAGGAAGAAAGCACAGGGATATGTAGAGAAGGCCAATACCTTACAGATGCAGCTCCAGGGTTTTTTCTTGGTTACAGAATTCGTCATCTTCAAATTGTTAACCAGCAAGACACCTACAAAGATAATGGAGTCTCAAGGCAGTAAAGACACAAATTTACTGCTGGGGCTTTTTATACCCTGCTGGTCATAGAATCAGGCTTGGTAACTGGTTAAGCCAAATGTAAACAATCAGTCCATACCTTTTCAGCAAATAATATAGACAAGCTCATACAGAATAACTCCACAGAAGGCTTGTACTTTATACAACTCATTTTAAATTACTCACTTTATTCTTGTCTTGACCAACAATCAGTGACAGACTTCTAATAATCCCTGAATATAAACATTGTGGTATCAGAGACCAGCCATAAGTTAACTCTATCCTTGTTTACCTGGCCCAGCCCACAAGCCTGGGTGTATGTGGCCAGCGCTGTAACCACTGCGTTACAGGCACCAGTTAACCCTATTCTTATACATATTGTTTGCGATTTCAATTGTCTTTTTGTTACTGCAGTTAACAAATAATTACAGTGGAATGACAGAATATGAATATAGGCTAGATGATTGATTTGGTTATAAACTTGTGCAGGCTGGTATTCCAAAGGACTGGAGTGGGAAAAGGCCCGCCACCCCCTGCATCTTCCCCAACACCTCCACCCCCTCTACCTGCTCCCAGCTTCTCTGCAAGCCTAAGGTGGTGAGGAGGGTTCAGAATGTTCAGTAGAGCAGATGAGAAGCTAGTCTGGAAAACACATAGAAAGGAATTAACAGAATAGTAGACAGGATATGAACAAAGCTAAAAAGCAACACACAATCATCCTAATCATACGGGTCTAATTTGTGGGCTGTAAGTTTTCCTCATTAAAAGTCTGCCAGAATGCCCCTGATCTGTAACTTAGGGCTCTATGGTCCTTCACCCTGATAGCTCTCTTACTTCAACAAAAGACTGCCTGTTTAATTGAAACGTGAGACAGATACCTTCTCACTTTTTTACTTTGTATATGCATGCCTCCAAAACCCCAGTGAAAAGGCCTTGAAAATTTGGTTTGAGGCAGTGCGTCACTTAGGGCTGATACGTTGTGGTCTGTCCTGGTGAAGAGAAAGAAACGTGGGTGGGCTCGCGTGTGTGAGGGAGAGAATTTATGGTGCCTTCCTTCCATTTGTCTGCTGGACCCTTGGTGTCCGGGTAAAGTCCCTGCTCGGGAACTCTCAGTCCGCCATGTAGGGGCTGCATCCCATCCCAGGTCGCTATAAATGATGGTTCGAAAAAATTTCATTCATAGATAGTACTTGGTCTTCTTTGATGAAAATATAAAAATTTTTCAGGCTTACTTTAAGTGTAGAGATTACTTTACTTTCTCATAGATATTTATTTTATATTTGAGAAGGATATGGATTCTATCATGACTAGATCTGGCTAATATATAGATAGTATCTCTCTTTTAAACAAATTTGTCAGTGAAGTTTATCAAACCTTTCAAAGCTGTATTATTTTGTTTACTTTACCTACTGATTAGTACTATAGGCTTGTTAAAGGGATTTCAGTTTGCTGGATTTGTCCATCTACTTGTGTCATCCTGTGTTATATATGTATTTAAGAGTAAATTATTAAGTTCATATTGATTTTTGCATCATCCTGGTGAATATATTTGTTCCTATACTGTTTTCATTCTCCCCTAAATCCTATTAGATGATATTACTATCAGCACATTTTAAGCTGTTTTTGTGGTTTTGCGTTTTTCTAATTGTTTATCTTTAGTCTGTGCTTTTATTTTTCATAAGATCATATAGCCATATTTTCTTAAAGTTAATATAACTTTTTTTTTTTCAGACAGAGTCTCACTATGTCACCCTGGGTAGAGTGCTATGGTGTCAAAGCTCACAGCAACCTCCAACTCTTGGGCTTAAGTGATTCTCTTGCCTTAGCCTCCCAAGTAGCTGGGACTACAGGCTCCTGTCACAATGCCCGGCTATTTTTTGGTTGTAGTTGGCCCAGGCTGGTTTCGAACTCACCAGCTCTGGTGTATGTGGCTGGCACCCTAGCTGCTGAGCTACAGCCCCCAAGCAACCTTATTTGCCTTTTAACTGGATTATTTTACGTTTGTTGTGATTAGTTATTTGAATGATTTCACATTTTTTTATTGATATGTAATATCTGTACCTATTTATGGGAAGTTTGTGATTTCCTTTTACATACCTAGAATGTGTAATTACCAAGTTGAGCGTTTGGGGTGTTTCTTCACCTCAAGTATTCATCCTTTCTGTGTGTTGAGAACATTTCAAGTTCTCTCTGCTAGCTATTTCGAAAGATATGATATGTTGTTAAATACGTTCACCTCCCTTTGCTGTGGTGTAATAGAATTCATCCTTTCTATCTAACTTATGCTTATATCTGTTACTCAACTTCTCCTCATACTCTTCACGTACCCCACCCTTCCCAGCCTCTGTTATTTGCCATTTTATTCCCTACATTCATGAGGTCAACCTTTTGAGCTCTCTCATATGAGTAGGAAAATGTGATATTTGTTTTTCTGTGCTTGGCTTAAGCCACTTAGCACAACAACCTCCAGTTCCATCCACGTTTCTGAAAATGACAGGATTTGATTCTTTTTTTAAAAAAAATAGCCAAATAGTATTCTGTTGTGTGCAAGATCACCTTCAAAGTACTCCCCTTGGCCATCTGGTGACCACAGTGATATTCAGCAGTGAGGCATGTAGTGGTTTTTCTAGGATGAGTTCATAACTTAATTTCGGACCTCCTATGATGACATCTTTGCTGACTATTCCAGAAACAGAGTTCCAAAATTGCGTTGAAGAGTAGACTAGGCTTTGGCATTGGTGCATGGCTTTTTAAGGGGAGTCTCTCAAAGGTGACCATAGTGATGTTGGGCAATGAGGTATATAATACTTTTCCTAGGATATGTTCACGAACTTAATTGTTCAATCTCATATATAGACCACATTTTCTTTACCCATTATCCATACCATTGGTATGGTGATATCTTACTTTCTTCCTACTATTTATCCTGATATTTTCTGTGCTGCTTTTAACTTTTTTCTATTGCATTAAATATATTGGACAATATTTTGTGCCTTATTGTTTTGGAAGTTACAGACCTAATGATTATTATTTTTTACTGAAAGCTTAAAAGAATAAAAATTTCTACCTTCTTCAGATCAGTTTAAGTCTCACCACCCACTCCCCACATTCTAAATGCTAATGGGGGAGCTCCTTCTCCAAAGAGATGCATGTATCACTGGCTGGGAAGAACTCTCCTCTTCATGGTTATGTAAACCAGCTCTATTTCCATTTAATTTTCAATGAATACTTTATGAGATCCACCTGCGTAAACCTGAATATAAAATAGTCACATTCATGGCCTGAATGTTCTTCATTATCTAGCTAGCTTTTGAAGAGAATTCTCTGTGCCATTATCTGTGGAATAGTACAATGTGCACATGCCTTATATCAGCGCACTAGAGCATATTTTCACATGAGAATGCATCCTCCTTATCTCTCCCGTCAAATCCTTTATAGTTCCTGAGATAATGTCCAAGGTGATAGAAATTTCCTTCAAAAATTTTCTGCTTTGAGTCATTGCTATCTCTAATTAGTAAGAAAGCATTTAAAAAGTAGGGATAAATTCTTTATGTCATGATGCTAAAGTTACCTTCTAGGCAGTAGCCATAGTGATTTCATTTGTCTGATTTCTTTCCTATAAAGTACTGAATTATGATCCCGTATAGTGATGTGATTGCTATGATATTATAAGGCTAAAATATATTCCACAAGAGCCATTTTGGAGGGAAATGAAAATGAAAACCTATAAGCAGAAACCTATGTTTTTAAAAATCGAAATGTAAATGAAGTATATCTGAAAGTATGTTCTCATCAACCTATAAACATGATATATACTAAGAACTTTAATGGAAGGTTAAAATGCCAGTTTAGAAACTCATGCTTTAAAATGATCATTTCATTAATGATGTGTTTAGAATCACTTTTATTTTTCAGAGACCAGGTTTGTTTTGTATTCTTTTGTTTTACTTAATAAAAGGGTAGTGCTTTTCACATGGAAACATTATTTTTTTCAAGAAAAAACAGAGTTGAATATTTTACCTTAAAAGTAAGTCAAAGGCTAACTCACTTAATATTTTAAAATCAGATGTGTTATTTCTCACTATAATTTACTTAAGGACCCATTTTATTTATTTTTGCCTTTAAGAATCCCCTAGGTTTTACTCAGTGGCTTAAAAGTCTGAAATCAGGCCAACAGCGTCTTTTAGTCATAACTTTTTTTCAATATTTGTGATTATACTTTTCAATTTCCTCTTGTGTTGTAAGGAGTATCAATATGTTATTTATTTATATTTTGGAGGTTCATTATCCTACCTCAGCATATAATTTTCGTACTAACTTCTCAGGTGTATATGGGGTTTCAATTGCATTATTGAAGAATCCAACTAATAAAACCTGCCTTAAATTAGCTTGAACAATTGAAATATATCCTCACTCAGAAAAGGGTCAATTGATTTTATTATTCCTAATGGGCAATTTATGTTCTCATTTGTGCCTCCATGATCAAAAATCTGGTGAGTCTTCTAGGGCATGTTATAATTCAGCAGTTGTAGACTAATTTTTTAATCAATTATGAGTCAAAACAAGATGAATAAAAAATTGTTTTATTGTATACAATGTTAAATGTTTATGATAAAATTAAGGAGATAGAAAAGTGTCCTTTTGTCTTCATTCAGTTTACAATTTTCTTGGAAAGATAAAGCCTAAATACATTAAAAGTTAAACAACATAGAAAGATTAAAAAAAATACCAGTCAACAGCTGTTAATGTTGCTTGATTAGTCAACAAGGGAATGATATAGATGCAAACTGGCATTAGTTCATAGGAAGGGAAGCCTTAAAAATAAAATCCTTTAAATGATGGTTATGCCCTGAAACTAAATGCTGTTTGCATGTCTAGATACTTTGAGAATAATGAAAAGCAATTTAGTCTAACTAAAATATAATGCTAACCTTTGCTTGATAACTGGTAATAAAGGCAATGTATTTTGAAAAGTACAACTCATCGCTGACTGATGTATAAATTTTGCAGTCTTCCAACGTGTGTTAACTGAATGACTTTTCTTTCATGAATACCATATAAAAGTCATTTATTTTAATATGAATTTGGGTGACAGTATTTAAATTTTAAATACTTTTGTTTATTTTTAAAAATGTTCTATTTTGGCATAATTGTAAATCAGTCTCCTGTCAAGATAAAGAAAAGTTTTTGGTTCAATACAATGTCACCACAGAGCCATGACAAAGGAAGGCTCAAGGCCTAGCTATTTTCTATGAATGCTTTAAAAATATTGAAGCATGGCTATCTCCTAAGGAGTGTGAAATTAATCTTTTACATAATTGTATATGTGCAAACATATTCAAACAAGATGGTGTTTTTTATAGATTTGAGTATTAGTGAGATGGTTGTAGTTTAATTCAAAATTTAAAATAATCCATTGAATCTTCCTTATTACAATACACAGAAGAGAGTTTTTGCTTTGTATTAGGAAAAACTGTGTGAAAGAGAGGGATGGTCAAAACCAAAGTCCACAAAAGCTAAGTAACTTGTCTACATTTATGGAGTTAGTAGATTAAAAGCTCTAGTTTGTATGATTGTAACTTTCATGCTCTCTCCGTTACACCCTTATAGCGTGTTGCATTTTCTGGGAAGCAGATTCTGAGACTAAGTTTACTTAACAATATATTTGTTAAGGAGTGTCTTAGAATTAATATTTGGGGAATTAATGAGATGGAAATAGGATTGGACAGATAAAGAAGTCAGTTTGTGTTATAAGTCCAGCAATAATTTTGATTGGGCACATGGGGATCACTGGAATTAAAACGAAAGGACAGTTACCCTAAATTAGGATGGAATGAATAGGCCTTTGCAACCATCCATGTTCATTGGCTCTGGATCACTTAAGAAAAGTGGGACCTGACAGAGGATTTGGTGTATTCACTGCTAGCAGGGCGGGGCAGGGGGAATGGAGAAAGTTGTCTCTGCAATTGAGATGATCCCTGAATTTGTAGACAGCTAAATACTCTCTCTCAGACATTCCCCACATTTGGGAAAACAACTATTTACTTGAAAAATAATCAGGGTGAAAATCTTTGTTCTCACTGACATTCACCCCTTGTACCATGGTGTACCATCTCTTCATACGTGGTAGGACTGTATATATCCTCTGCTTGTCTTGATGCCTTACTAGGGTCAGGACTCAGACCCTCATTTCAGAGGAATATGAGCCCCTGTTCTCCTTGCCATTCTTAGGCACTTGTTTGTTTATTTAATTATCAAAATTAATAAGAAAGTATTAGGAGATGCCCCAAGTGAATCATCTGTTTTAACATGTATTCCTTCCTGCCCCCATTGTGTAAAGCGGCCTGATTATTGGGGTTCACCACCCCTGCCAAAATAATGACTATTTTTGCCTTCTTGGTCCATGAAGACAGGAGTCCTGAAGTATCCAGGCAGCCCTCATAGCTTATAGTCCAACAGGACTCACACCATGTCTTCTGGATATTGTCCCTTTGGGATAGTAATGTCCCCACCCTAGAGCTATAAGGTTGGGAAGCAATCAGGAAGAAGGTGAGAGATGCCATCCTGCTTTCATCTCTGCCATCCTGCTTTCATCTTTAGGTTCTATGACCCTTGTGTTCTTCTTGTTGAAGACACAGGAGCATCCAAATGTCTTTCATTGAGAGTATATACTATATGCTGAATGATGTCATCATGAAGTATCACTTTTGAGCTAGAGTTTTAATTATCTGTTTAGCCATTGTTCCCATGTTCTGGTAGGAAGTAACTGCAATATAGCACAGTATATATAGTATGACAGTGGATGCTATGGTCTTGGGCCCCCTCTAGTTCTCTTTTACTTTAACACAGGACCATGGTTTGACATCGTGTTATGTAAAATCCAGAAGACTAAAAGGTCTGTTGGCCCTTGAATAATGGGGATCTCTAATGTTTGTCAGGCAAAAAGGGAAATTTATGAGGGAAGTACATATCTTCTCATTCAGAATTAATCACTGGCCTAGCTACTATGGAAAGGAGTCAAGTGCAGGCCACTTGCCTCGCAATAATTAATTTAACTATCTTATCAGGGCTCAGCCTTCATTTCTGTTACAGAAAGTTGTTTGGATCTTAGCAGGACAGTAGCTATATCAGCTTTGCTAATAGGTCCGTGAATAATTCTATCTCTGCTACCATGGCCACTTTGTTCATATGTTCACTGTTCCATTTATAGAGCAGCTAAAGGCAGAGTCTGGCTACTATGAAATGACTTGAGTCATTATTTCTATGCAGTTATTTAGTGCTTCTCCCATGACAATGATTTCTGGTGGGTATTAAGTGGTACAAAGATTCCATTTTGTACCCATTCCTACATGTACCTTCTAGTACCTCTACCCCAGATTTCTTGTCTTTGATCTTCTAATTTGTCTTCCTTCACTCTTTTTATCTGACAATCCCCCACTGCTCTTATAACCCACTTATCTCTACATACAACATGGTTAACTGGTGCATTTTTGAAGCTCTGTTGTTTGGGAGGATTTTCTTCCATGCTTTAAGACCATTCATGTGCGGTGTTGTAGTATAATTGTTGTCTAATCTTAACTTGAATCCACATACCACACCAATCTATTTGTAAACCAAACTTGGGCTTTTTTCTCTTCCATTACTAAGTAGCGAAGGATCATCCATATTATGGCCATAGACTGAGCTGAGGTAGAACTACAGTTTTAGCAAGGCTGGAAGGCATGTGTTCTTGGGCTACTTGCTTATGCAGGTAGCTTGTGTCCTCTGTCTTGCTCAAGGTCATTGATATATGTACCATTTCCATCTTACAAAGCATTTTTGCTAGACCTGTTCAGTTTCAATGTCCTGTCATTCCCATGTTACCCAGGAGTCCAGTTCTCTAGCTTCTTCTTAACATCAGCTCTGGCCGATAAAAAGCAGCCAATGTCGAGCTTCGTAATGATATCCTGCTGATAATGCGTTTCTTTTCACATTAAATAGTGCAGCCTATCTTCCCTCTTGTGATGTATAATTATTTACTGGGTTTTCAAACCCTGCATAATGATCCTTCCATGACTACATAGAAAGGACAGTTTCTGTATACCTTTAGCTCCCTTTATGCACTGTTCCCCTTGATAATCCTGAAATTTCTACTTTCTATCATGTGATAATCACTTTTATGTGATTTACTTTAGATTAAAATTCCTGAAGCTGGGTTAATTTTATTTCTGGGCATGTCTGTGAGGGAAGAAATTATCCTTTGAATCAGTCAGCTAAATGAAGATCCAGTCTCACCAATGTGGGCAGCCATCCATCTGATCCACTAAGAGCCTGAATAGAGCAAACAGGTAGAGGAAGAGGAAATTTCCTTCTCTCTGAACTGGGGGACCCATCTTCTCTTGCCCCCAGGTAACAGTGTTCCTGATTCTTGGACCTTTGGAGGGGGGCTGAATTAGACCACCAGTTTCCCTGGTTCTTCAGCTTGAATAAGGAAAATTAAGGGACTTCTTCCTCTCCATAGTCAAGTGAGACAATTCCTGCAATAAATCTCCCTATATAGGTTCTATTTCTTTGGAGAACTTGCAGTAGTACACGCTGCATGAGACTTTTCTTTTATCCTGCTTCTAAGAACCATCCTAATAAAGATGTCATATTTAGATTCTTTCAGGGAGTTAAATATTATATATTGCAACATTCTTAAATAAAATAAAAGAAATAAATTTTGTATATCAGGAGAATGTTCTGAAGAGTTTCCATGGTCTAATCTTTGGTTTTTCCCTCATTAATCAGTCTGAATCTAATCACCCTTATATTCTTTTATGTCTGGCTAGTATATCTGGGCTTTGTCTTGCAGTTCTATGGTCACGAACCCATGCCCTGCAGACTAGTACTTGTCCATGGCTTGTTAGGAACTGGGCTGCACAGCAGGAGATGGCAGTGGGTGAGTAAGTGAAGTTTCATATCTCTTTACAGCCGCTATCCATCATGTGCATCACTGCCTGAGCTCAGCCTCCTATCAGATAGGCAGAGGCATTAGATTCTCATAGGAGCCCAAACCTTACTATCAACTGCACATGCAAGGAATGTAGGTTGTGTGTATCTTATAAGAATCTACTGGCTGATGATCTGAGATGGAAATGGAGATGTAATGTCCTCAAATCATCCTGAAACCATCCATCCCATCCCATCCCTCATTGCATGGAAAAGTTGTCTTCCATGAAACCAGTCCCTGGTGCTAAAAATGTTTGGATCCACCTTTGGGAGAGTCCATTATCTATCTTACCAGACCCAACACATCTTAGACTGTTTTATCCTTTAACTTAGTTTTAGTTAATTAGTTCTATTTCTAGTAAATACAAGGGGTAATAAGGAGGAAAGAGATGGGTTACTTCAATAGTTGCAGAGATTTCAAGATTTTGGGTGATACTATTCTGGAGGACTCTTTTCCATGAGTCAGTTTTTCATTCTTTCTCAACTAGGGCCATGGCTTTTGTGTATAAGACCTGCTTCATTTGGGAAGTTAACATTCCTTAGAACTTGATTATTCTTACTTGTAAGCTCTGCTCCTGGTAATTAGTATTTTTAGCTATGCTTGTGAAGGTTATGCTACTGTGGAGGACCGCTGGATTTCATATTTGGTTTTCAGTGATCTGCTAATACCACTGTTATATTTGTTATCCTTTTCTGTTTAGAATGTCAATGAAGTTAGCAATAGCTATACAATTCTGTTATCTTTATGGCTATTCTTTTCTTCATACTTTTCAAACAAGATATATAAAACCTATTATTATAATAGTCCAGCAACATATGATGCCAACTCACCATCAGTGAAAGTTTTAACCATTTGATTGTAGTTCCCACCAGCAGTAGCACTCTCTTTGAGAACTAGTTGGGGATTGATCCAGTTCTACAACTCTATCTTAAGATTCATTTCCTAGGGCCACACCCAAGAGTAATTACTCTGTCTACTATACTCCATCACAGAGGTGGGTGAGAGTGCTTATTACTAAGTGCTTTTGAGAGGAAAGAAGGAATGGGAAGGAAATAATACTGGGCAGAGGAATAAGCAGAGCTGTAATGCAGGTGCTAGGTCAGCCTCAGATAAACACCCAGAAAGCTTTTGGGCTAAAATTAGTCACCAGAATTGTTTTACATGAGGCCAAATACCTAGATCATTCCTATGCAATGATCAGTCATTAGATATGGTTTTTCTGAGATAGATGTGTCCATGGGACAGACAACTTTCTATGGACCCAATCCTGAAGAGGGTGATAGCTACAGGCTACAGACTGGTTTGCAAGATCCAGATGTCTATTATGGGTAACATCTTTCATGTCAATCATGATCATAAGATACAAGTAACTAACATAGATATTTGCAAAAAGCAGATGGAAATACTATAACCAAAATCATTTAACATAATATTTTAATTACATACTATGCCTACAAGAAGGCAGCATATTTTCATTGCCAGCTTAATAAAAAAAAAAAAAAATCCCCTCCACTGGCTTTAAATACATCAGTTTTCCTATAAGGGGAAGCTTATAATGAAAACATTATTTTCTTAATTATGGAAAATAAAATAATTGCTCTGTACTCCCAACTTAGTCTGTGGTGGGTCCCTTGCTTGATAACTGCTATGTGTAAATCTTGACTAACAATTATTAACATGGCCTGTAATTCTTTTCTGAATTACCCAGATACTTGTCTTAATCCCCCTATCCCCCTTTGAACATGTGGGGATGCACGCAAAATAAAGCATGGGCATTATACCAGATATTTGAGACCATAATTTATTTGTGAATTGATTTGTATAGGGAATTGAGTCAACAATTTAAGCTCTTGTTGTATTTAGAAGGATTTCAAATAA
The DNA here is from genome assembly GCA_963575145.1 of Galago senegalensis. Classification (NCBI taxonomy): domain Eukaryota; kingdom Metazoa; phylum Chordata; class Mammalia; order Primates; family Galagidae; genus Galago; species Galago senegalensis. The sequence continues at coordinate 19,152 of CAUYTI010032887.1, read as the reverse complement.
TAGTCTTATTGTCTCTGCTTATTTATTTTTAACTTGCATTATGCAAACAGTTGTTTCAATTTTTCTTGCCACTTATTGAAAAAGCACAGGAGATTTTATTATAATTAATCATTGATTAAGTATCTATTTACTGTGGTAACTGAAGTCTCAGGCTCTGAAAGTATGTCGTAAATTAAAATGAACACAGCATTGCATTTTCTACAATATTTTAATAAACATGGTACATACATTTTACTTCCATTAATATATTTTTCTGTTAATAGCATGGATAAAAATTTGGCAAACTAAAATGATTAATCATTTGACCAAGGTACAGAGTCACAACAAATACGTGACATAGGGTCAGTATAATAAAAAGAAAGATTTATTTTGTTTTCTGTCTCTATGAACGACAAGCTAGAAACAGAAAACTCTTTAATATAAAAGAAATTCCAAAATCATTTATTAAAATTAAAACAAAAACCAATATATTCCCATAATACACAAGTGATTTGCCTTAAATTATTTGCTTTTCATATGACATTACTACCCCTTCTCAAACAAATTGTTCCAATCGCTGTAATATAAAGATTTAAAAATTATCCCAGGAAGACTTCCACTTCTATCAAAGATGAAGTAACACGGACCACAGGTAGTCCCTTTACATAAAATAATTAAAAATTTGGGTAAATACATAGGAGGCATTGGCTCTTGAGATATTAAGATATTCGACGTGATACAGTGAAAGATACTGATCTCTAACATACGGGAAACAATCCGAGTGAGCCCTATCATTGTGTCATCTTACTGCTAGAGAAGTTTCCATTCGGTACTACTGGGAAGAAGGATCCAGTCAGAGCCCAGGTTTCCATGGAGTGGAGAGTTTTGGAAAATTTAGGTGGTTAAAGTTCACAGCACAGAGTACCTGAAAGCAAAGTCTTGCATGTAGAGAGAAAGCCCCAGCGATTTTCATTGGGTCCGTATGAAGTATTCAGTTGAGTACAAATCAACTCATGTATCTGAAAAAAATACACAAGGGAAAAGTTATATGAATAATTAAATGAAAAGTGCCCAGAACTCACAAAGGAAAGGAAGCATTGCCTGTTCAAAACAGAGTGGAAAACTTAATAATTCATGAAGCATCACTTAGTGTGCTAAGTAGGGTCTAAGGACAGCTTTCATTCCACTTAACCAAACAGGGGATCAGTTTCCAAGTAGCTTTCCTTTGTGCCAGAATATAGTTCAATGTTCTTAGTACTAATAAAGGACCCAGATTCTAATGTGTACAATGTTTAGAAGTCAAACAAAAATGACCAGAAAATGAAATTCAACAATGAAGAGAAATATTTATTAATCTAAACTGAATCAATTGATAAATGACAGAATTAATAGAAAAACACTAAGATAGTTATTATGTCTGTATTTCATACGTTTAAGAAAATAGAAGAAATATTTAGCATAATAAGTAGAGAAATGAAAGGTGTAAAATAGATCCAAATTGCACACATAGTGATGAAAATATTATTTTTCCGATGAAAGTACACTAAATGTAATTAACAGTGGATAAGACCCTTAGGAAAGGGTTTACTGAACTTGATGTTGTAACAATGAAACCACAGTGGATAATTAACAGTGGATAAGACCCTTAGGAAAGGGTTTACTGAACTTGATGTTGTAACAATGAAACCTATTCAAAATAAAGCAGAGTGAGGAAAAAAAATGTACAGTGCTTCAGCAAATGATGGGGCAAATTTAAGAAGTTAAATATAGATATAATTAAATACTTGGATGAAGGAAGGAGTTATAAAAAAAACTAGTTGAAGAAGGAATGGCCAACATTCTTCCCCAAAGTTTGTTGACAACTATCAGCACACGGATTCATGAACTCAAGCACAAAGAACAAAACAATGTACATCATAATAAAAATTACGTTGCACTGAGCTAGAGAGAAAAATTTTAAGATTCTAAGAGATGCAGGTGCATTACCAACAAATAAATAAAGATAATAATAATTTTCTGAGAAACAATGGAGGCTAGAAGAGAAACTTTAAACAATCTTTAAAGTATGGAAGAAAACAAACTACTAATCTATAATGTGTTACCAAGTTTAAATAGATTTAAAAATTAGGAAAAATGAATAAATGTTCAGAAATGCTTCAGTGAAATAATTAACTACCAGTGTACCTGTTCTCCTGGGTTGTTAAAGAATGTTTTTTCAAGTGAAGGAAAAAATATTAATAGATATGAAATTATGGATCTACATGAAGGAAGAAAGAGAACTAAATGGTTACTACATACTAAATATGAATTTTTTTAATTTTAAAAATATCTTTGTCAGATTTGTAGCATTCAAAGCAGTAAATTAACAACTATGTGCTTAGTATGAGAGAAAAACTCAATTCATTTCAAGGAAGAGGAAAGGGCGAGGGGTTTGGGGGTATTTTCCCACCCAACAGTACATGGCACAAGGATATAGCACACTTCCTGGGTGAAGGGCACAGCTACAACCTGGACTTTAACTTTAAAAAGCAAACTGAGTAACCTAATTGTAGGCACCTCTATATTAATGTGAAATTAAAAAACTACTTTATAAAGAGAATCTACTGTGTAAAGCAAAGATAACAGCAGTGTGTTATGAGGATTTTAATACAGACAGAAGTAAGATGCAGGACAGCACTGACACAAAGTTCAAGAAGGGTGAAAAAGAAATATAAAGTTTTTGTTTTCTTCTGTTTTTACTATATGTGAGATAGTATAAAATCATGTGAGGATATGATGTGGTATATTAAAGATGTGCAGTTTGAATTCTAAAGAAACCACTAATGTAGCAAAATTCATAGCTTGTGAACAAAGGAGAAAAATGAAAAACATATGCAGTAAATTTGATAGAAGACAGAAGAAGACAAAGTGAACAAAAAGGATATTGGGGAAAACAGAAAGCAGGATGTCAAATGGAAACCAAGGTATAGGAATAATTACAGTATGTGCGAATGATCTAAGAGGAAGAGATTCTCAGATTTAAACACAAATATTTTAAAACCAAATACAAGGAAAAGATGATACAATCTTAACATAAATTAATAGAAAGCTAGAATGGCTCTACTAATATCAGAAAAATAGATTTCAGAGCAAAATCACAGGACAAATCATTTTTTAAAAGTAGCCAATTTATCTAAGAAACTTAACACTATTAAGAGTTGAAACAGAATAGAAAAGCAAGAGATGAACCCAGCTACTTATCATGATTTGATCTTTGATAAGCCAATTAAAAACATTCAGTGGGGGAAAGGATTTCTATTTAACAAATAGTGCTGGGAAAGCTGGCTGGAGACCTGTAGAAGACTGAAACTGGACCCACACCTTTCATCATTAACTGAGATAGACTCTCACTGGATCAAATATTTAAACTTAAGACATGAAACTATAAAAATACTAGAAAGAAGTCCAGGGAAAAACATTTGAAGAAATTGGCCTGGGCGAATACTTTATGAGGAAGACCCCCCCCCCGGGGGGCAATTGAAGCAACACCAAAATACCTTATTGGGATCTGATCAAACTAAAAAGCTCCTGCATATCCAAGAACATAGTAAGTAAAGCAAGAGACAGTCCTAAGAATGGGAGAAAATATTTGCAATTTATGTCTCCAACAAAGGTTTAATAACCAGAGAGAATCAAATGTATTAGTATGAAAAAAACAAATGATCCCATCTCAGGGTGGGCAAGGGACTGGAAGAGAAACTTCTCTGAAGAAGACAGGTGTGTGGCCTACGGACACATGAAAAAGTGCTCATCATCCTTAAGCATCAGAGAAACTCAAATCAATACTATTTTGAGATGTCATCTAACTCATGTGAGATTAGCTCACATCAGAAAATCCCAAGACCAGAGATGTTGGTGTGGATGTGGATAAAAGGGAACACTTCTGCACTGCTGGTGGGAACGCAAACTAATACATTTCTTTTGGAAAGAAGTTTGGAAGTCACTTAGGGATCTAAAAATAGACCTGCCATTCGATCCTTCAATTCCTCTACTAGGTATATATCCAGAAGACCAAAAATCACTTTATAACAAAGATATTTGCACTAGAATGTTTATTGCAGCCCAATTCATAATTGCTAAGTCATGAAAGAAGCCCGAGTGTCCATCGACCCATGAATGGATTAATAAATCATGGTATATGTACACTATGGAATATTACACAACCTTAAAGAAAGATGGAGACTTTACCTCTTTCATGTTTACATGGATGGAGCTGGAACATATTCTTCTTAGCAAAGTATCTCAAGAATGGGAGAAAAAATATCCAATGTACTCAGCCCTAATATGAAACCAATTTATAGCTTTCATATGAAACTTATAACTCAACTATAGCCCAAGAAGAAGGGGAAAGAGGAGAGGGAGGGGAAAGGAAGAGAGTGGATGGGTAGAGGGAGGGTAATTGGTGGGAACACAACTATGGTGCATTTTACAAGGGTACATGTTAAATTTACTAAGTGTAGAGTATAAGTGTCTTAACAAACTAACTAAGAAAATGTGGTTATGAGGATTGTAATACAGACAGAAGTAAAATGCAGGGCAGCACTGACACAAAGTTCAAGAAGGGTTAAAAAGAAATATAAGGTTTTTATTTTGTTCTGTTTTTACTATATGTGAGGTAGTATAATATCATGTGAGGATATGATGTGGTAAGTTAAAGATGTGTAGTACAAATTCTAAAGAAACCACTAATGTATCAAAATTCATAGCTTGTGAATAAAGGAGACAAAATGAAAAAAATACGCAGTAAATTTGATAGAAAAGGCTACGTTACCCAGTTTGATGAAAATATTTCAAATTGTATATAAAACTAGCACATTGTACCCCATGATTGCATTAATGTACACAGCTATGATTTAATTTTTAAAAAAAAGAGTTAGCACACCTAACAAGTTAAAAATATATGAAGCAAAAGTGGATAGAACTTCAAAGAGAAATGTACAATCTATACCTATACTGATTTCAAAACTCTTCTCCAATGTATTAGGAGGATAAACAGACAGATAATCAGAGGATATAGATTTAAATAACATTATAAAACAAACTGATCTAAGTGATATTTAGAGAATGCCTCATTGAAGTAGGGCAAAATGCACATCTTTTACAATGTATGTAGACATTTACATAGAAATCACATTATGAAACATAAGACGAATGTCAGGAAGTTTAGAAAGATTCAATCATTACAAAAAAAAAAAAAAACAGCCTTGGAGTGAAATGTAAATATATTTAAAAATTAGTTTTCCTAGTACCCAGTTGAATGACTTTGAGTCACTTGGTTAGATCTTCTAAGGTCAACATTCCCAAATCAACTGTGGGTGATATATATTTTATGGGCATGTTGGAAGATAAAAATGCAATAAACTTAATGAAATGTTCATTATAGTGCCAGGCACACATTTGAACGTTTTACAACAAAGATAGAATGGTAAATCCAAACAATATAAGTCATGTAAAAAGCAACATATTATAACCCAGTTTGAATAATGAGCCTCCTTTACAGCAAAATACACACCAAACTTTGTTTCACATGATGGTTCCAAATTGTCTGTTCAAATTGTCATGCACTACAAATATTATTTAAGATAGAGTGCTTTAACTTACTACTTTATTCCTAGGATAGTGTTAATAAGATTGATTGCCTGGCTATACGATGACTACGTATACTTTGACCTATATTACTAGTTACAGTAATCAAGAAGGCAAAAATCATTTAACTTATCATAACATTTGTCTCAATTTTCCACTTCAGTCCATTAATATAGAATTGTCCTAATATGGTCTTCTTAATTTCTCCCCATTCTTTGTCAAGGTGAATTCATTTAATTAAAATTCTTTCATTCAGTGAACAAAATCAATATAGCAACTCATCTGAACAAAGCAACCCCAGTACAACTTCAATTATGGGAAGGAATCTTTGGGCTCTGAATTGATCTAGATTAGGTCTTGACTTTGTTTTAGGTTTCCTACTTCTATAGAAGGCTAGTTTTACAGTAAGAATATGTGTAAACAAAGAAAGTTAAGTATATCTCTGCAATTATTTTTTTCTCTATATAATTCCTAGGATCTATATGGAAATGTATGTCTATAAATCAGGTGAAATGATATTCATGAAAACATGAAATACAAAGGGAGAGAGTTTTATTATTGTTGTTGTTATTGTATTACTATTACTACCACTGCGTTCAATGCAGTTACTGTGACTATGGTGCTACTGCTATATCACTACTACTACTACTACTACTACCATAATTACTGCTAATGCTGAGATTTGGAGGATGACGAGAAAGAAGAGAGAAAGGACAGGAAGAATCACTGTACCTGGCTAACTGTGCTATTGTGATTTCTAGGTTGAAAGATTTTTTTGTTTTCTGTTTCAGAAAACAAGACAGCAGTATGAACATTCTAACAGCCTTCCCCCTTTCTGGAGTTGCCATATTTAACAAAGAAAAATGCAATATGTCCTACTCAACATTTAGGACTTATACTAAAACATTATCTGTTGTTTATCTGAAATAAAAATTTAACTATGAGTCCTGTATTTTATCTTGCAATCCTACTTTTCTTCCTTTAATTTTTACCTTATATATAGCATGCAGCCCCAGGGGAGCATGTAAGAATAACATTGTATGTAATTCCTATCTACATAATTCATGAATCATGTAATCAAATGGTTTGAAGGGAGTGCTAACTCCTTATCACCAGTTAATTATGGAAGTAAAACCTCCTACCTTCTTTGTTGCCAAATGCCAACTAGACGAGCTAATGAAAGGATGAAGAAGAAAAAGGTCAACATTCCCAAATAAGCTATGGGTGATATATACCCTACAATACATTAGAATATATTATATTGGAAATGAGAAAAATGGCCTGAGGAGATGTGTGTGGGTGAGTGGTGAGTTTGTTCATTACATCTTCATTAATCATCCGATACTACCAAATATAAAATTTTAGAAAAGAAAATGTACGAATAATTCTGCTTTTCCTACCAAATATAACACAACTAGGCCTTCATAGGTGTATGTTTTTTTTTTCTCTGCTCTTTAAGAGTAGCTTGAATCCAGATCTGTATAATTCCCACTCATTCAGCCAATTATTTCAAAGGTTACATTTTGCATTTGCACTTTAATGAAGAGAAAAATAATCCAAAATCAGGAATTGGAATTTCAGTAGTCTCTTCTACACTGAACTTGGGCAATAGTCACTCAGCTAATCTGCGATGCGTTTTTCTTACCTGGATAATACAAATAAATAAAACTTGCTATGGTGTCTCATAAAATTCTGGAGGAGTTCAATTATCTTTGTAGGTTTGAATATATAATAAAAACTGTTATTCTAGATATTTCTTCCTCCTATAAGAACTGTTTAAATGAAGTGAGGGAAATAGAAAGAAATTGACCATTTTACCTGAGCAGTAAAATAGTAGGTTTGCCAGCAACAATTTATTTGGAATGAGGACTAGGTAGGGCAACCCTATAATTTACTGTTCAAACTGGGATATTTGGGGAGTGAAGGGGCTGTTAATAACAACTTCAGGCACTGGCTATAAATGGGATGTCCCAGGCAAATGTAACTATGTGGTCACTCCCGGTCTCAGGATAGTCTTAAAGATACATGTATATAATCAGTATGACGTTTTTTACTGAGATCATGTTTGTTTACAGTGACTAGGAAGAGGCAGTAATGAAGATTTGTGAGTGAGCATTGATTTCCAAAAAATGAAAACTGTTTAGATATAGAAAATTGTTTATAGAAAAGTAGATTTCAAAAACTTCCAAGAAAAAATTTTAAAGATTGTATGTTGAGACTTTAAAGGAGAAGACATATTCTTGCTTTTATTTTTTTTATTTTTTATTTTTTGGCCCGGGGCTGGATTTGAACTCACCACCTCCAGCATATGGGGCCAGCACCCTACCCCTTTGAGCCACAGACACGACCACATAGCCTTCATGGCATTTTCTTATTTATTGTGTTAAGACATTTATATTCTACATTTAGAAATTTTCACATGTACCCTTGTAAGATGCACCGTAGGTGTGGTCCCACCAATTACCCTCCCTCCACCCATCCTCCCCTCTTCCCTCCCCTTCTTTCCCCATATTCTTGGGCTATAGTTTCATGGCAGGGCTGAGTACATTGGATATTTTTCTTCCATTCTTGAGGTATTTTGCTAAGAAAAATATGTTCCAGCTCCATCCATTTAAACATGAAGGAGGTAAAGTCTTCATCTTCCTTTAAGGCTGCATAATATTCCACAGTGTACATATGCCACAATTTATTGATCCATTCATGGGTTGATGGGCACTTGGGCCAAGTCATGAAAGAAGCCCAAGTGCCCATCTTACTATTTTAGATACAGGTTCTTGCTAAATTGCTCAGGCTAGTGTTGAAATTTTGGCCTCCAATAATCCACTCACCTTGGCCTCTCGAAGTGCTGGGATCATGGCAATGAGCCACCACTCCTTGCCCTTTCTCTTGTTATACATTAAGAATATACAAATGTTTGCTTCTTAGGCAATTACTAAGCTGTACTTAGGTTTTATGCCCTTTTCTGTATGTATGTTATAACACAAAATTTTATAGTGAAGACAGATTTATGAATATTTTTATAACAATCAAAAACTTAGAGAACTGAATTCAAGAAAATTGCTATTTATCAGTTTGACTCTAAAAGAAATAGTAAACACAAATGAAATATAAACATTAAAGAAATTGCCTCTAAATGTTAAAGTCTTCTCTAAATGTTGTTACAGTATTCTACTAAGTATTCAATGAACAGGTAAGTTTGATTTTATACAAATGCTTTTGGAGTAGAACAAAATAAAAAGCACCCTTAAAAGTGTTTTTTTATAATAAAAATAAAACCTTCATTTCAAACCAAGTAAGAACTAATCAAGAAAGAAAAATTACATGTGTATCCCACTCTGAAGCATAAATGATAATATCCTAAACAAAATGTTAGTAGTACACCAAGTTACAAAAGGGATACCATACCATGAAAACGCTGTGTTTATTCCAGGAATGCAAGCTTAGCCTAAGACCAAGAAAATTAATTAGCTATAAAAACATTTTCAAAGGAGAAAAAACATGATCAGATTCAGATGCAGATATAAATACTCTATAAAGTTAAAAATTGTAAAGGTAAAATTATTAATATAAGATAAAAAAACTTCTTAGCAAAATTTTCAGTAAACCATTTTCTTTTTTTTTTTTAAGAGACAAAGTCTCACTATATCACACTCAATAGAGTACTGTAGCGTCACAGCTCACAGCAACCTCTAGCTCTTGGGCTTAGGCGATTCTCTTGCCTCAGCCTCCTGAGTAGCTGGGACTACAAACGCCTGCCACAGTGGCTGGCTATTTTTCTGTGGCAGTTTGGCCAGGGCTGGGTTCAAACCCATCACCCTTGGTATGTGGGGCTGGCACCCTGTTCACTGAGCCAGAGGTGACACCCTTCAATAAACAATTTTTAATAAAGAATTATATAACATTCTAACAATGACATTCTAAACAATAAATGCTGAAATTGTACTTTTGAGTAAGGATCAAGACATAAATATTTTCTATTATTAATTCCTTTAAGTAATTTTACTGTTAATTAAGGAACCCATCCATTTTAATAATACAGGAGAAAAATTAAAAATAGAATAAAATTAGAAAAAAATAATATAAAATCAGGAAAAAGAAAAAAACTGTTAATATTTTTAAATGATCAAATTGTTCTCCTAAACAGAAAATTTGATGCAATTTACTCAAATGTTGTTTCATTTAATAGAAAATTTAGCAAGTTTGGTAAATACAAAAATCAATGCCAAAATAAATTGTTTCAATGTATAAGAAAATCAGATAAATATATATATTTAATAATTTACAACATACAGAACCAAATAAACACACTGATATCAATTTTATTTCCATATGTAATACAAACAGTGAAAATGTAGGAATGAAAAGGAGGCAAAAAATACCATTTTAATTCACTTTAGAGAAAATGAAACACAGTCAACTTAGCAAAAGATGTGTGATCTATATCCTGATAATACAAGAGATCAGAGAAATCTAAGCAAACTTAAATAAAGAGAGATACTGAATCCATGGAGTAGAAGATACTGATGAACCACAAATTGATCTATAGGTTTAATATAATTCCTGGTAAAATTTTTGTACACATAAACTCACATACTCTAACACTTACATGGAAGAGTGTAAGTTTGGGAAGGGCTAAAACAGAGCCTTAAAGTGAATGGAGTAGCTACTTCACATTAAACTCGAGGGCAGTGATTTTTCAGCTGGTGCACTGCTGCGATGAATCTATACAGAATTGTTTAATCCCCCAAGTTCATATACTGTATGATCCCATTATACATGTATAATGCCCTTAAAATGGAAAAATTATCAAAGTAAAGAATGTATTACTTCGTGGCTGGTGAAGATTAGGAATTGTGGGATATGATATAGGTGCTGCTAAGAAAGGGCAACACTGGGATCTTTGTAGGAAGGCTGAACTGTTCTTTGTCCTCTTGTATCAATGCCACTGGCCTGTTTGTTCTATAAAATGTTCCCCCTGGGAATAGTCAAGTAAAAGGGGATCTGGGATGTCTATTTTTTCCCAGGCAACACAGAGATTAAACAGCAATAAAAAATATTTACTTCGGGTGGTGCCTGTGGCTCTAAGGAGTAAGTCGTCAGCCCCATATGCCGGAGGTGGCAGGTTCAAACACAGCCCTGGCCACAAACTGCAAAAAAGAAAAAAAAATTTACTTAAAAAAGAGCAATTACAATAGCCAAAAATAATGGCGTATCTTATACAGTGTACAAAATGCTTATAAGAAATAATAAAATGGCATTCAGAATTTCACAGTTGAAAAAAATATATATGTGTCATGTTTTAGATAGGAAGATAATATTGAAAAGATTTCATACCAAATTATTTATAATATAATTTGCATGAAGGTTTTTTTTTTTTCTTCAGTTTTTGGCCGGGACTGGGTTTAAACCCACCCACTCCGGCATTTGGAGCCTTTGAGCCACATGCACCACTGCATGAAGTTATTTTAATAAGGTATGACAAGATGATTCTCAAACATATATAAAATGCAGGGGACAAATCATATATTCCTGAAGAGCAAGGAAAAAAATGGCAGGGTTTTGATCTGTCATTTATCAGTAAATAAACACTAATCTTCCCACTTTTTAGCCAAATGGCAGGCGTATGTGTATTTGTTTCATTCCTTAAACTATTCCATACTTTACACCTTTTTGTGCATATGGTACATTTCACAATGAGATATTTAAAAACCTGTAAAATAGTGAACATGTTATGGATCAAAACTTAGTTGTAAGTTTTGCAAATACACATGCATATTCATGTATAGAAAAATAAATATTTCTACATTTTAGGATTTCTTGTAAATTTGTTTTTTGTTCAATTTTCCTAATTCCTATATAAAATATATATTAGTTGTGGAATAAATAAATATGTAACAAAAAATTTAGAAGTTGTGTAAAGACTTCAAGGGAACTACCAAATTCTCTTTGACCCATCCAAGAAGTAGAATTTCACCTGTTTTTTAAAGGACTTTATTGTTTTGCTAGCAGACATTTAGATTACTCATGGCAGGGTCATTGAGAGATGAATTTGTGTGATTAGGATTTTGTAGATGCTTGCTTACTGGACAAGACTTGGGCTTGTCTTGTCTAAGGTCACACAGAAGTTGTGTATTTAAGTGAAACCATACCCCAATTCTTTAGATTTTCAGTGGTGTTTTGTTTTCCCAAAATACCACTGCCTTTTATACATAACTTATCTATATGGGATGAAACTGGACTTTCCATTGGGTTCATAAGAATTCTTCATTACTCAAATTCTTATTGTGCTGTTCAGTTAATAGAGTACCCAAGGTTTACTCTGTTCCCATGAATATTCCTTATTCTGCTATGCTCGGAATTCAAGTGAGAGCTCTTCCAGTTGTTCCAGGGCTCTCACTTGAAGGCATCTTCTGAGTTATTATTTTTCCGTTAGTTCCGCAATGTGAATCACTAGCAGAAAGTAAAGACTTAGTAAAGTCTTCACTGCCTTTCTGAATTGATCGCCTGATTCATCTCCTATCTATTCATTTAAAAATTGCTGCCCAACTCAACTTTGCTCATTTCTCACCATTCTACCACACCTTTTTCTTTTACCCACCCATGCCACTTACAGACTTCATTGCCTCCTTTTTGGGGGAGTGAGAGGTGGGGTCAACATTTGCATAATTGTGGCTATGCCTTAAAGAAGAACTTAACTAGTTTTTGTCATTTCAGGTTTCTATTTAATCAATTTGTTCAAAATTCCATAAGACATGATGTAGATCTAGAACTTGAGTAATTATCATAATATTGATGAGTGGTATAGTTATAATACTCTGTTGTAAATACCTAGTATCTTATGAATAATCCCTGGGTTTAAATATAACAGCCAATAATAATTTAAATAATTTTTTAAAATCTGTACTTTTTTTCACACAACCACATATAATCCTTAAAGTTTTTCATTAAATAGCACATTAATTCAGATTATTATTGACAACCTGTTATTATTTTGAATACTTTTTAATGCTATTATTTACTGTCTTCTTTTATAAAGATTTCTAAATATAATTTTATTTATTGGTCATCAATAAATAAATGAATTTAGGTCTGACTTATACCAAGAACCCTTTTAATTGTTTTTTTTTTTTTAACTTCACTCTTGAGAACGTTTCATCATAGCTTGCTTTTGGGCAGATTGATTGAAATTCCAAATCACTGGGCAGTGCCTGTGGCTCAAGGAGTAGGGTGCTGGCCCCATATGCTGGGGGAGGTGGGTTCAAACCCAGCCCTGGCTAAAAACTGCAAAAAAAAAAAAAAAGAAAGAAACTCCAAATCACCAGAGGCAACCCTGAAATGGTGAACAAACAAATAAACAACAAAAAAAAAACCCCTTGATTCCTGATTCCCATCAACATTATGCAGCTGCATAGATAAACAAATCATATGGGGTAAATTTTTTCTATTCCAGCTAATTGGACTTTACTCTTATAGACAAGCCTTACTATGCAAAAATAGTTATTGCTCTCTTGTATCTTCATTTTCATCATCATCACCATCATCATCATCATCTCTTATTCAGATGAGCTGATTGGAAAAACACTAATGAGTTATAGGATTTGATATCATGCAAATGTGCTTCTTCCCTAGCTGATGAGTTTATTCTCATCTTTTGCTTAAGAATACCAACTTGTGACAAGGGTGAATCAAACCTATGCATATGGAATGATGTGGAAATAGTTCCACATTATGTGTGGATGTGTGTCTTCAGTTCTCTTGTCTATTTTTCTGCCCCTCCTTTTCAATAAAATCAGAAATAAGCTTTTTCTGATCTTAACTGAAAAATATAAAATATAAAAAATGTGTACTCTGTTATTACTGAACAACGCATGACATTTTGATTTAAATGGCACTTGAAATGGAGCTTGGAGAAATAATTTCAGAAACATATTTTATGGCAACATCATCATCAAATTCTATAGCACCTTTCATTTGCATGTTAAAATATTAATGTGACACCAATGCAAAGAAACTGTACAAGCACAGCATGATGTGTTAGCTTAAACAAATTTAAAAACTGGAGCATATCTGATACCTTGATGTATTAAGAAATATAAAAACATCTTTGACTTCAAAGATCTCCTTATTAAAAGCATCGATATTGAATAGACTACATACAGATAAAATTTACATCAAAGAACTTCACAACTGAGATGGTAGAGAGTCTGAGAAAGTTATAAGGAGGGAAGTTTTCCTAAATAATAATCATCTCGAAGTAATAACCTGTGCAAAAATGATGGCTTAGTGCTTCTGCTTTTGCTATTCAGCAAGTAGTTATCCTGTCAGAACTGCCAATGCTGACTGATAAATGTTCAAAAGACTGTACCGAAATATTGACAAACCTTCATTGGGTGTGTATTATAGAGAGGAGAAGACTAAATTTATATTTACTCTCACTCAAGGATCAGCCCAGTGCTTCATAAAACAGAAAAGCTTTGTCAATAATTTTTTAGGATGATGAGCATTATGTGAGTGAATAAGTCTTCATAACACACACACACACACACACACACACACATACACGGTTCTCCATCTTTTTATCATAAATCCATATGGCATTGTAGTGATCAGAGTGCAACCAGAAAAATAGAAGCAGTAGAAGAATCTATCATCTATATGTCATCTGTCAATCATCCATCTAATTATCTATCATCTATCTGTCTACAAAAAGAGATTTATTATAAGAAACAGGGTACAATATTGAAAGGCAAGTCTGAAATTTGTAGGGTAGGTAGGAAGGACACGCTGGAGCTCTTAGGCATGAGGAAAGCAGAAGCTGCTGTCTCCAGGTGAAATTTCTTCTAAGGAAAGTCTTAGCTTTATTCTTACCGCCTGTCAACTGAATGAGGCCAACTCAGGTGACCTAGAAATTCTCTCTGCCTTAAAGCCAATCAATTATAGACTTTACTTACATCTACAAAATCTCCAGGTTACTATTTGATTGAATACCTGGAAATTCAACATAAAGCTAACCATGATGGGCATGGTTTGGTGATATGGGTATGTCTTATTATCCTGGACATTATTGTGCATTCAAATATTTGAGGTATCCCCTTCATAAATACGGTGTTTTGTTGGCATGAAGAGTTAAATGTGTGAATATACTGGACATTATAAAATTTATCCGAGTGATCAATAAATAGTGCACGTCTATATCAAAAGCCCTTTTATCAAATCCCCCTGAACTTCCTCAGAGAACTTGTTCACTATGCAATAAAAATTCCTAACTTTATTTGCAATATTATTTGCATAGTCTCTTTGCAAACCAGTTAGTTCATTTGGTGATACGTATCTTCATACTCTATCCTCTGACATATCCATATTGCCCTCATGCTTGGTAGGCTGTTCTACTGTGTTTAAAGTATTTAAAAAATTAATTAACTATTAACTAATACAAAACTAGTTGAACTATAAGCTACCACTACATTTCATTTGTGAAAATTTGCTTCTTTTTTTCCCCCCTCTGGCAGAAATCAAAGTCAGAGAAAGAATAATCTCTTTCGGAGACGTTTTTCTATGGTTCCTAAAGTATCTGTCTTAATGTAAAATCAGATCGTTGTGCATTACATAGTTCTCTGTTCATTTATTTCTTCAGGTATTCCATAAAAATTCATTAGATAAGGGGAAAAAATTGAGTATTTCACCAAGAGAATAATTAATATGATAAAGTCATTCTTAAACACAGATATAGATATAAATAAAATTGAATTTATTTACTCACAAGACAGAAAAAAAGGTAAGATAAGTAAATCAATATATCATAGCATTCAAGAGTGGAAGATGGAGTTTGAAATATTTTTGCTTGAATTATAGGGTTGACATTTAGTAAACTGGTTTTATGCAAGTTATATAACACATTTTTCTCTATTTCTGTATGTGTGAATAGAATTAATAACACTGTATATCATATATTTAATGAATATTTAATAGAGCAAAAATTACCAGCCATGCACTACATTATTCTTTGGATATACAATAGTGAAACTGATAGATACACTCAATGTTCCCATGGAACCTGTATTTTATACCATGGGGTTGTTACCTAAGGAGACTGTGTGTATAAACCATTAAGTAGCATTCATGACATATAGAAAATGATCAAGGAGCTATTTTTAGTAATTTGTTAGCAGCAGTGGAATCATGTATACATTAAATCATTATTATTATCATTTTGACATAAGGACTTACTCTGTCACCTGGGCTAGAATGCAGTGATACAATCATAGCTCTCTGAAATCTCAAACTCCTGGGCTCAGGAGCAATCCTTCTGCCTTAGCCTCCCCAGTAGATAGGACTACACATAAATGCTACCAGAGCCTGCTATTTAAAAAAAAAAAAATTGTAGAGGTGGGGTTCTCACTATGTTGCCCAGGCTGTATTGAATTCCTGACCTCAGTTGATCCTCTCAATTTGGCCTCCTAAAATGCTAGAATTGCAGACATGGACTGAGCCTAGCCATGTACATGATTAAATGAGATAGTTGGAAGTCTGTGGTGAAAATGGAACATAGAAAACAGCAGTGAGGAACTGAATTATTATAGACTCAGTGAATACCATGAGATCTCAGCAATTCAAAGATGCTGTCACTAAAGTATTAGAAATGTTACGTAGTGGATATTAATTTGTTAGTAATGAGAGACAGTGGAGTGCATAGGAAGATTGTGAAGAAAATATTTAGTTAAAAGGGGAAGAGAAAATGTACAAGGACATGAACATATTTGAAACCTAGAAGGGCAGTGATGAATGGCCCACGCAGAGATGAAGTTAAGAACAGAATAGGGGAATGAGTAGAGGAACCACACAAATTAGTTTTTGCCCCCCAAAGTGGAAAAATAGAAAGCCTTCCCATGGAATATTGGATCTGATACTTATTAGTAAATCAATATTCAGATCCTTTACTTCCAAAGTCATTTAAAAACTGCTCTTCTTGAGAAGCCTGATTTCTAATACATAAGTACTATTTCCATGCCAGTCAGTAGTCACTGGGTGCTATTGGTGACCAAATGCACGGAAGGAACCCTGATGTTCTTCCCTTTATCTGTATTGGGCGAGTAGGGTTTTATTCAATGAACACATTTTCAGGAGCTCCTTGGGACTTTGATCCAGTAGTCCTTTGATTCAGTGCAGAGCGAGTCAATGAAAATATCACAATGATTCAATTAGTATAGACAACCTCATAAGATGAGACTAACGGTAAGGAATAAATCACAGGCTTGAATTGTCTTTAGCTTACTCAACACGTAGTGGCAGCACAATTATTCTCAAACTAGTCTGGTTATGGATTTTGGCTGAATAATTTAACCTCTGTCTAACTATAGACAAAATTGGAAAGACATGGTGCTGAGTTACTGCATTAATGCTACGTTGTGGAAAATCTGCGCATGTTTGTACAGGTGCCTCTGAGTTGGTTGATGGACTAGAGACAGGGTAACTCTATCCCTTACTTGGTGTAGTACAGATCTACTTTTCACTCAATGAACATAACTTACAAGATACTCCGTGCTCTAAAATTACAAATGTCTAGATGAATTTTTACTCTCTCTGAGATTGCTCTTTGGATAAATCCAAACAGAATAAACCCATCACTGAGAAAACATGCAGAAATAATATTTTTTTGGAGTATTCAGACCTACTGTGTACTTTAGCTTATAAGTAATCATCAGGTGTGTTACTTGTTTAAATTGTATTACCTTCAGGATTCTATTCATTTTTTTCTATTTTTTTTTTGTATTTCTTGTTTGAAGTTGATAATCAAGGTCACAGATGACTGTTGGCCTCAATCAAATCCATGAAAGGTGGGAAGCAATAGAGCTGGTCGCTGAGAGATGTTCTGAATGAGTGACGAAATACTGCAAGCCAACTGAACGGCTCTTCCTCAGGCCCAACAGATGTGTATTTTAGATAACAAGTGATAAAAATGAAATCTGAACTCACGTCCTCTAATCTATCCCACTTCCCTTTGTACTATGTCATACTGCTTTCTCTGAGCTGTGCTGCAAAATAAGATGTGGCCATCATCATCATAACTCCCAATGGAAGGTGGGAGTGAAATCATTTGCACCAAGAATATTAATGCCTGTGATCATTGTCTAGGAGGAAGGATTAAAACCAAGGATATGAAAGATTGTAAAATAATCATCCTATCATGACTGAGAACAACATGTTGAAGAATCAGCAGTGATGAGGGATGAAGGGTGGGAAGTGGGTTTTCTCAGTTCACCTCGAGTCTCAGTCATTATTGATTTGTGCTGGGGAGACTGTTGGTTCCCCTCTTCAAGACTCAGTTTTCACCTCACTAAAATTGGAGCAGTGATTATATTCATCTCTGGAACTTGTTGTGAAGATCAAATACAGTCACCTTTCTGGCTTTTTGTTGTTGTTGTTGTAAACGAAACATCATCATAACTCAAAAATGCCAATACTGCTGCTAATTCTATCATAGGGATTATTAAACAGTCATTTCTAAAAGAAACATCCATGGGAAAATTTCTTCTCCAAGTTTTGAGTCCTTTGATAGTAAAATCTAAGTATCTAAAAAATGGTTGGTGTTTCAGAAGGCTTATACTTATGCTCTCCTTAAAGGAATCAGGCAGATGAAACGTGAACACAATACATATTTTATTATTAACTCAGAAACTGCAGGGTGCAGTTCAGGTGTATAGCAATGAGAAGTTTTCCGATATTATACTCCATACTTGAACAATTTCACCCTTCTCTTTGGGTAGTGTTGAACAAACTCAGGAGTTTCCCTCCATGGAATAGCCTCTTTTTACCACATAGTAAATAACAGAACAAAAGATACACTCTGTACAGATAAGCAATTTCCAAAAAGAAAGACAGGGAAAGGTGATAAATTATAAATACCCAGATACTGCTCCTAAAATTACCAGTCAGATAATAAAATTATCTCTTTGAAGAAAAGGACAAAGAAAATTCAAAAAATGCTATACTCATAGCTATCTCTCTGCAGGGAAAAATCAAAGTAAAAGACCACCGACAAGAATTGCCCTCCAGCTTAGTTTATTTTTTTTTTTTTGGTTGATTTTTTTGTTTGTTTATTTCGGTTTATTAAATCCGTATCTTTCCTTGGTCTAGAAAGGTAATCTTAGACATGAATAGTGTGCCTATGCAATTGTTGCTGGATGGGTGTGTTGATGGCGTTACCCCCAAGAGCTAAGCAATCACTGTGTCTTCCACGCTGCATGCCTTGCTTGGGTTTGGGGAAGATTTCTTACAGTGATCATGGCTTACCTGAGATGCTGGTTCTACTTCAGTCTTCACCACTATCAGTAGTTTGTCAATGCTGTTGTTTTACTATTATGGTGGATATCAGGTTGGAAGAATACATCATGGACCCATGAAAAAATATGTGTGTCACTTCATTTTGTTACAAACAGTACAGTCCTGATCACTTTTCACTACAGTGTAATGGCAAGATGCCCCTATTAGAGAATGAGTTCACTGATGACAGGGAATATAATAAGATTGTTTTAAATATCTATTGAATGT
>CAUYTI010032886.1:0-22348 GCA_963575145.1 Galago senegalensis | reverse complement strand
AATGGGAATGTGAGGAGACCTTGGGAGGTGGCAGATGTATCTAGGTCTTAATGTTGGTTATGGTTTCAAGGGTATATGCATACACCCAAACTCAGTGAGTTCTGCAAGTTATTTACTAGAGAGTGTTTACATGGACATCGTATCTTGTTAATGTGGTTTTAAAATGCTGCTATTAGGAGTTGTATTCAAGGGATCAGAACTCATCTCTCAGGGGCTTACCATGGACCAGTTCTAGGAATTGATTTCTTTCAGGAATGCATACAGTTTGGGCCAACCCACATCTAGTGATTTAACCTTTTCTATGCAGAAGTTCAGGTAAGATGACAAAGGCTGTTAGAATGGAAGATATGACTTGGAAGAAAAGAGAGTGAAGAGGAGGTTAAGATCAGACTTCATGTGGGGGCAAAATGTCTGGGCAGTGATGCTGTAAAATTGTGAATGGACTGTGAGGCAGCCAGAGGCAGGAGGTAAACAGGGCAGGTGCATGTTCCAGGAGCCAAATCTGCAGGTGCCACATTGGATGGTGTGGGTAGAGGCTGTGTTGGGTGCAGTGGAATAGGAGAGTTTTCAGTTTGTGGACTTAGGAAAGAGGGGGAGAAATGAGCACATTTCTGAAGAGAGCAAATGCAGAATTTTGGTTTGATAAGTCTTCTTTCTGGGCATCCATCCATATGTTAGAGAGAAATTTAAGTGACTTTCCACCCTGATAGAAATGATTGAATGGCAGAGTGAGGAGGAAGAGGGGTGTCTCTAGGAGAGGACAGTCTGGACCTCACAGCAGCCCTTCTCCCCTCACACCATCCTGTGCATTGTCCCATCCACATGGGTGGGAGATTCTCATCCAGGTCATGGGGAGGAGCCACATCAAATTCACAGACGTCTCAGAAGACAACATTACAGGTTTCACTGAGCCTGAGAATAACATGGTGTGAAAACAAGGGCTCACTCTAATTCACATTGGTGTGCTCATGTTAGGGAAATGAGATCAATAAATGAAATAGAGAATGTAAAATAAAAGAAATATCAATGCAGCCCTGAATTGTTTTAATTTCCTTTTGAAAAGTTAAAAATGAGAAACACTAAGGTAGATTAAGTAGAAGAAAATGGAGAGACAACTCCAATAAGTAACATAAGAAAGTAAAGAGAAAACATTACAAGTGATCCCAGCAGAATATAAAAGGAATGAAAGATGGTGGATGTGACATTATTCGACGTTGTCTCAGTCTTCCCAGGTCGCAATTACATTCCTTGTCTCAGTATCTACCAAGTGAGCTGAGAATACAGCTGCTGGTGTTCAGGATGACACAGAGAATTTTCCAAACTTTGGTAAGAATACAAAACCCACTTTTGTCCTATCTGTGATTTTTCCAGAAAAATTCAGTAGATTTTGAGGCTAGACTCAGGTGAACATACGGCAGCACTTTACTTTCCCCAAAAGTGCAACAATAAAGAATGAAAAAGAGGTGTTAGAGGAAGGGAGAATTATCACCTGCATCTCTGAGGAAGGTAATATTCAGAATGAATTTCAAGTGTCCTGATTCTCAGCCCCACAATCAGACCTGAGTCACCATCAGCAGAGGGGGCAGTCTGAGCTCCCTGTACAATGGGGGCAGCACCTGATATAGGGAGTGATGTTTGGGGTCTTTGCAGGCTCTGAGGTGGGCAGTGCCAGCTCCCACCTCAGACTCAGCAGTCAGGGAAGTCTCTGCTCTTTCTGTGGGTCAGAGTAGAAATGCCTGGAGATCATGAAATGTACTCTTCAAGACTTCTGCACATGGACAGAAACCAATGGATATGAGAACCAATTCATCTCACAGTACATTTAACAAACCTTCATGTCAGCGGAAACACTGACCAGGAGAAAATTAAGGAAAAATGCATCTGCTGTGAATGTGGAAATTACAATTGTTTGCCGACTACATGCTTGCTTTCATATATATATATATATCTTGCCTGAAAGGCTCATGTAAAGCCATGTTTTGTTTTATTAAAGTCCATGAACAGCATGTGGTCATGAGAATTCACCTCCCATTCCACCTGCTACAGTGAGCACCATGGACCAGACACCTGGCTGCCACCCTCTGTCATCCATCACCGGGTTTGTGCTGAAGACACACATCCAGCTTGGTAGTGATCATAATAATAGTCACTCTGGGAGATGTTGTGGGCCTGTCAAGGGTAACTGTGGATCAGGGAGGCACCAATGAGTGTCTGCACTTTGCTCGCATTACAGTGTAGCTACGATTTCCACTCACCTCTCCCCTCTCTCCTTCACTCTATGTCAGATGTGCACCCTGATCCGACATTTCCCCCAACCTCATCTGGCTTCTGTGAATTTTTCTGCCTCCACAAATTATAAGTGTCTCTGGGGCATAGGAGAATGATTTCTCCTATTTTAAAAAACTATTCAATTTTAGGGACTTTGCTCGTGGGAACAAAGTTGTAAATCTTGTGATTCCACTGGGAGGCTCGTAGGGGAAACACTAAGATCCAGAGGGAGCCCCGGAGTTGGAGAGAAAACCAGGGCTGGGCACCTCCTCCTGCCCTTGGTGACTTTGCGCATATGTCCTGGGCACACCCTGGTGGCCCCGCCCCGCAGGAGGTTCGTGTCTGGGCTCTCACTGCGGTCCCCTACCTGTGTCCCTTGCACCTTAATACAAGGAGGTGTCCTCAGGCCCCAGACTGCTCATCTGCAGATGCAGAGTGTTCTCGCCCTTGTCTCTGGAGATGGTGAATCGGCCCTTCACGGAGTCTGTGTGGTATGTATTACCCTCATTACCACTGATGCTTGAGACCCACTCTAGGCCCTTCCCTGCAGTCTGGTGGACCCAGTGCATCCAGTAGCTGCTGAAGGTGAATCCGAAGCTGCACAGGAGTCCCAGAGACCCCTAGGCTGGACCAAGCCTCCTGTAGACTCCACTGCTGAACCTCACACTGGACACCTGGAAACACAGAGACACCTGGTCAGAAACCTCCACACACACCCTCTGTTCTCTCTCTCACATCCACTTACACACTCTGAGTCTCCAGTTCTCCATGAATCACCGTGTAACAGAGCAATGAGGAGAAGCCAGCTCAGCCCAGACCCCATGGCTCATCATCTGTGTTTAGTCCGGAGCAGCGAGTGGACAGACCTTTGAGTCCTGGGGTTGGGACTCCTCTCCCAAAGCTGCAGGGTCAGAGCTGGGCTGGATTTCATGAGCAGAGGGAGGCCCTATTTGCATGTCCTCCTGTTATATAGGAGGTCTGGGGTGGGCTCTGGAACTTGGCCCCAGAACTATTTGAGTTGCCTAAAATGATTAGGGATAAAGATAGGTTTGGTGAACTGTGGTTTATTGTTATGAAATTGTTATGTGGTAAACAGTTTTAAAAAATTTCTTGCATCATCCCATACATGTGTACACATGAAGGTGAGTCATGTTATATAGGTGCTCATTTTTTCCCCGTTTCTCAAATGTAAAAGCAAACCTGGAAACAGGGAGGGGCTCAGAGTTGTGTCCTGGAGCTTCTGTCTGGCAAGAGTCTTTGTGCTCCACTCCACTGGACAATCCTGACTAATAAATCTACTCCATCACAGAGCTGGACGTGCCTCCTGCAGAAGAAGGGGTGTTTGCTACTGAAGTCAGTATTTTAAGAAAGATATTGGGTAAAAGTTTTCCCTTCTCTCCACATCCATGCCAGCATCTGCAGCTTTGAGATTTTGTGATGTGGGCCATTCTTACTGGGGTTAGGTGATATCTCAGGGTAGTGTTGATAGCTGTTTGTCTGTCTTTCTTTTTGAAACACAGTCTTATTTATTGTCCTTGGTAGAGTGCTATAGTTTCATAGCTCACAGCAACCGCTATCTCCTGGGCTCAAGCGATTCTCTTGCCTCAGCCTCCTGAGTAGCTGGGACTACAGGCACCAGCCACAACACCCAGCTATTGTTAGATACTGGGTCTTGCTCGTGCTCAGGTTGGTCTCAAACCTGTGAGCTCAGGCAATCCACCAGCCTCGGCCTCCTAGAGTACGAGGAGTACAGGCGTGAGCCACTGAGCCTGGCCTTTGTCTGTCTTCTTTAGAGAAGATGTGTGGTATTGTTGGTTCTTCTTTGTTGATTACTTTGAGTTCTCTGTAGATCCTAGTTATCAAGCTTCTGTGTGATTTATAACATGCAAATATCTGTTCCCATTCTGATGGTTGTCTGTTTGCTTTGGTTATTGTCTCCTTAACTGTACGGAAGCTCCTTAATTAAGTCCCATTTGTTTATTTTTGTTGTTGTTGCAATTGCCATGGACATCTTCATAAATTCTTTCCCCAGGCCAATGTCTTCAATTGTTTTCTCCACACATTCTTTGAGGATTTTTATTGTTTCATGCCTTTGATTTTAGAATGGATTAACAAATGTGGTATATGTATACCATGGAATACTGTTCAGCCATTAAAAGAGATGGAAACTTTTCATCTTTTGTATTAGCCTGGATTGAGTTGGAATGCATTCTTCTTACTAAAGCATCACAAGAATGGGGACACAAGAATCCAATGTACTCAATGCTAATATGAAGGCAGTAGATGCTCTAATCAAAGGTAGGGGGGAAGAGAATGAGGGAATGGGGAGAGTGGTGTAGGGAGTGTTTAGGGACTCACAGTCTATGGCACACTTCTTGGGGACAAGACAAAATTATAAGATGGACTTTACCTAACAAATGTAATCAGTATAACCTAATGCTTTACACCCTCAATGAATCCCAAACAATTAAAAAATATGAAAAAATAAAGGTATTGAAGATATTTGTAGAGCATTTTGCTTTATTTTCCATTATAAATTACCATACTCTCACCAACTTTTATAAACATTTGTAAAGTGCCCAATCCTAAGATCTTTGTCCTCAAGCTTAGCAAATTCTTCTAGAATGAGAACGAAGATTTCAACTAAACATGTGACATAAAGTTTAATCATCTTGATCTTGCGATTCTTTGTGTTCTTGTCTATCCATCAGATGATTCTCTATCTATGAAACTAGCCACCCCTAATGTAAACAGTATTTGACAACAAGCTGCTTACACCACGAGGGTTTGTTTACATGTGTGCTGAGTTTCCAATTATAAAGTTAGTCATTTAATTATAAAGTGTCATCATGGGAAGCTTGTGAGGCTGCTTATAAGTATAAAATGCAATACTCTGAGTCATCCATACCCTGGGACTGCGTGTATTACATTTCTCAGTATTCTCCCCCATGAGGAGACAGACATCTATGCCACAAATTGCATCATACTGATGGTTCATCTGGCACAGGTAACTGGAACTTTTCTGGTTGAATTTTTATAAAACAGGATACAGCATCTCATTGTTCTGTACAAATAACGGGAGACATGCAATTTACAAACAGAACATTAGAAGGAACACGGGTCTGTGTGGTGGGTGGAGAGAGGAAATCCAGGGCCTGACAGGAAACAGCGCTTCTGCCACACTTCAGCGTCCCACAAAGCTGAGGAGAGAGCGCAGCCGAGAAGTGGCCTCAGTTCTTGTATTAGAATGACCCCAGGTTTAGTAACTGTGCACTCTTGCACAGTAATACATGGCTGTGTCTGTGGGGTCCATGCTGGTCATTTTTAGGACCACCTGGTTTGTGGAGGTGTCCTTAGAAATTGTGAGTCGGCTCTTCAGGTCTGAGCTGTATCTCTTATCATCATCCCACCAGATGGTTGCAAGCCACTCCAGGGCCTTCCCTGGAGGCTGGCGGACCCAACTAACACCCATTCCAGAGGTGCTCAGTGAGAACCCAGAGAAGGTGCAGGTCAGTGTGAGAGTCTGGGTGGGTTTCACCAGCCCTGGTCCATCCTCTTTCAGGGTCACCTGTGACAGGACCCCTGTGGAGAAAGCACAGAAGGAGGTTGAAGTTGACTGATAAAAAAGAAGACGTTTTTATTCCTTTTGAAGTCCCAGGCTAGAGCACTCACAGGAAGGCATAGTCAGCAGCAGGAGGGTGGCACACAGCATGTCCATGGCGGGGCTCTGGAATCACTGACCCAGGCCCTGTGCTGATATTTTAACCCAGGACAGGGTGGAGCTGATGGATATTTGCATTGACCTCACCTGGGTTCTAAACATTTAGGAAGGTCTGAGGTCTCAGGACACAACAGGGGAGTGAGCACTCAGCTGTGAACTGTCATGTCTGCTCTCCGTGGGGATTGCCTGCCCATTTTAGGACCAAGTGTGTCAGGCCACAAAGTCCCCTGAATGTTCTGTGGCTGCATGCAGTCAAGGCTATGAGGCCCCTGTTGCTACAGATTCTTCTTCTTGGAGGCTCATTTGTTGTAGTTCTTATTCTGGTAAATGGGAGTAAAGGACAAGATAGATGCCCGGTCCTCTCCCTTTGAGAAGCAGAGAGGTTTGTGCTTGGAGGAGAGTGGGCACTATACTCTTGCATTCAGCTTTAGCATCTTTTTTTATTAACAGAGAGTGGAAAAATTTATAAAGTAAAAGGGTCAATCCATGAAATTTTTACATTGACTCTGTATAAAGACATTTATGTTGACCAGTGAGTCTGTACATGTGTGAATTCCTTTAGAAATAGTCCATGGATAATAGACTGAATTCTGTGTCCAGTTAGGCCTATGGTTACAGGGAGTGGCACATCTGACTTCTCTCTTCAGCAGCCCATAAGAAAGCAGACTGTGAACAGCTGGGGTGGACTCGTAGGGGAATAGCTCGCTGATAGCATGTCCTGACCTGCCTCCCCCTGCACCTATATTGAAGATGGTTGTGTGCTCACGGGGCTGGACAGACATTCTCCATCCTAGACTCCTCATTCCCACATAAAATAGGTCCTGGATATTGGACCTATCTGTTAAATTATGAGGCACAACACATAGCCCTTCATAGTCGCCGTGTGAAGTTCTAAGAATGTGGAAGTCGCTTTACCTTGCTGCCATTTATATTTGTCTTTCTTACATTTCACTTCTGTGAAACCATGGCTTTACATTAAATAAAGGTTATCATTTCTGCTGGGTTGCATAATTATTGGAGTTTGTTGCCAACAGCAGAAAACACACCTATGAGGGAGGAGGTCAGACTGCTGAGTGTGTACAGTGTCCTCAGAATTGGAGAGGAGACTGGAGTGAAGCCCGTTCTACATGTAGCCAGTGATCCCTGGACTTTCCATTACTGTTCCCAGGGAGGCCCAGCCATAGCTGACTTTCATTTGCTTTTGGTGCAATTAATGGTTCAGGCCTTTGCTGGGAGTATAATTGGGTCTGGACTTAGTTACACACTCAGTTGATGATGGGAAAGGAACTGGTTCGAGATGGCAAGCAGAGGGCCTTAGACTTACCTGCACAGGTTTCACAAGTGAAATGATCTGATATCATCCAAAGTGGAAGGGATGATCAATGTCAAGAAATGTGTGTGTTCTTTTACGCACAGAGAAATGCACATGTATTTATTCAGATCTGGATTTTAAGTGTTATTCCAAAGCAAATGTAAATGACTCATGTGCGATATCCACAACCTTTCACACACATTTTAAGCCCCACTGGAAATGGAAAAATATTTATTTACTGACACAAAAGAGGAGTCCATAGCCCTGTTCACTGATGGGAGAACAGGAATTCTTCTACCATTTCCTTTCCCAGGTGGGCAATTTTACTTCTTTTCTTGCAGAATTGCTCTAACTAGGACTTCCAGTATGATGGCGAATTGAATAGGTAAGAGCATCCTTGCCTAGTTTCTGGTCTTGGAGGCAAAATCTAGTGTTGACATTAATATCATGCCTGCTCTGCTGTGGGCTTGTCACTCTTGTTCTCTATTATGCTGAGGCACTTTCCAACTCCTCCTAGGTTGGTTTTTGCTGAGCACATTTTTGTCATTAAGGGATATTGAACTTTGTCAAAAGCTTTTGCTGACTTTAGTGACCACTTCATGAAGAAAAGATGTTCTCCATAAGAAACACTTCTGGGAAAAAAGTGCCTAAACATAAAACCTAAACCTATGAAGCCAGTAGAATTACACAGAGAGAAATCTTCACAGCATTTAAGTTGGGGGTATGACATGAGCACAGCCTACAAAAATTGATCAGCAAAATAGGGTTATGCTTTGTTTGGAACCATTAAAGAGCCTAAGTAGTCAAAAAAATCATAAGAAAATAACCAAATCTGGAAGCACCACATTATCAGATGTCCCATAATACTATAAGTGTGTAGTAACCAGAACAGTCTGGTATGGGTACAAAAATAGAGACACAGACACAGGCACAAGACAGAGAACCCAGATAAAAAGCAATCCATATACAGCCAGCTCATCTCGATAAAGCAGACAACAGCATAAACTGGGGAAATGCCCTTTCAATAAATGATGCTGGGACAACTGGATAGCCACATGTAGAGGAATGAAACTAGACCCCTACATCTCACCACTCACAAAAGTTAATTCCAGGTAAGCAAAGACTTAAATATAGGCATGAAACCAAAGAATTCTGGTGGAAAAAGAAGCTAAAGCTCCTATTGGTCTAGGCAAATAATTTATTACTAAGACCACAATGGCAATTGCTGCAACAAGAAACACAAATGAATGAAATGGGATTGAACTGAAAGCTGCCGCACAACTAAGGAAATAACTGACAGAGCAAACAGGCAGCCTAAAGAACTGGAGAAAAAGTTGACAAGATATAAACCTGATAAAGGGCTGATAGTCATAATCCACTAAGAACTCAAACAAACAGCAAGAAATAAAGCAAACAACCCCATTAAAAAGTGAACAAAAACATGAAGAAAAGCTTTTCAAGAGAAAATAGACATATCTCCCTTAAACATATGAAAGAATGCTCAACATCTCTAACCATCAGAAAAACACAAAATCACCACAAGATAACACCTTATTCCATGTAAAAAGGTTTTTATAAAAAATTTGAAAACAATAGTTGTTGGCAGGGATGTACAGAAAAAAGAACATGTATACAGTGATGTTTGGATTGCAAATTATTACAACCTGTGTGAAAAACAGTACAAAATTTCTTCAAATAACTAAAGGTAGACCATTCAGCCCAACAATCCCACTACTGGGTATCTACACAAGGGAAAAGAAGTCATGTAAAAAAGACACCTGCACTCAAGTGTTCATTGTGGAACAGTTCACAACTGGAAAGATGTGGAATCAAGTGCCCATCAGCTTGTGAGTGGATTAAAATATATAGTGTATGTGTACTGTGGAGTACAACTCAGCCGTAAGCAGGATGAAATAATGCCTTTTCAACGATTTGGATGGAACTGGAGACCATTACTCTATGTGAAGTATCATAATACTGGTAAAAAACAAACACCGCATGGACTTGTTATTCAACTAGAAGTCGCCAATGAGCACACGGGTGCACAGAGGAATGTAAAACATACTGGAAATCAAGCCTTAATACTTGAACACACAAAAGAAAAAAGTGAAAGTAAATTCAGAATTCCACACCACTGGAAGGCCAATCCAGTTTAGATTGCCATTTAGAGGATGATCATGGATCTTGTGATGCTTCAGATATTTGAAAGGAGACAGCTGACCTACGACCTGCAGTATAAGCTGATGATCTTAGATAATGCACAACTTTCATCTCAAATACTGGGCTAACAATCCTGTATGATTCACCATTATTGCCACTTTTGTTATCACTAGCTTAATTACAACAGCTCTTTCATATTCTATAGAGCAAAATCTCCCCGCTTCCTGCACTGTATTAAAAATAGTTTTGAGTAGTCAAACTTTTTTTTTTGACTTTTGACTATTCACAATGTAAGGTTCATTCACGTCTCTTCTCTTTCTTCCCCACACATGGGCATAAGTAATTACAGGCTGTGAAAGTGGGTGGTTCAAGCCTCACTAGCCCTTTCCAGGGAGAGTAAATCCTCAGTCAGTCCCTACCATGGATCCATCATCAAACCCTGAGCCCATCTCCTTTCCTGCTCTACAGAGCGATGTGGGACATTTTTGAGAGGACAGCCCTGCCGTCTGCAGCTATTTCAACAAGTTTTCCACATTCACGGGGTGGTTGAGTGCAGCATCACCAGACTCGACACCCACAGTGAGTGTCTTTCTCCAGGTGTCGCTAGCATGGGATTTGGGGCTCTGGTGCTGAGACGCCCACTGCACCGGTGACTCCTTTCTCCTGCTTAGGAAGACTGAGATGCTCTGCTCCCTGGTGTCCAGCAGGCACCTGGTCCTGCTTGCCACCTAGCTGGCACCTGAAGATCTGTTTCTCTTCTGCACGGTTAAGTTCATCAGAGCATTATTATAGATTTATCAGAGATGCTGTGACGTGTTGGTAACTGGTATTGAGGGAAAGTAGAAAGCAACTGTAAGCCGTGTTCTGCCAATAGTACTGGTGACGACGTCTTTGTCTTATGACAACAATGTTTCTCATTCAGAGGCTTCAGAGGTAGGCACTAACCCAGAGAATCCCCAGAGGAAACAGATTAATGGAGAGTAAGCCACCACCCTGCAGGAAACTAGGGCTGAGTCCACCTGCACCGCCCTGGGTGACTCCGCGCATGTGTCCCGGGCGCCCCCTGGCGGCCGCGCCACCCAGGAGGTTAGTGTCTGGGCTGACACTGCAGTTCCCGCTCTGTGTCCCTCGCGCAGTAATACACGGCCGTGTCCTCGGACCTCAGGCTGTTAAGCTGCAGATGCAGAGTGTTCTTGCCATTGTCTCTGGAGATGGTGAAACGGCCTTTCACGGAGTCCGCGTAGTTTGTGCTACCACCATTACCATTGATGTTCGAGACCCACTCTAGCCCTTTCCCTGGGGCCTGGCGGACCCAGTGCATCCAGTGGTTGCTGAAAGTGAATCCAGAGGCTACACAAGAGAGTTTCAGGGAGCCGCCAGGCTGGACCAAGCCTCCCCCAGACTCCACCAGCTGCACCTCACAGTGGGCACCTGCAAACACAGAGAAACCTTGTGAGAAACCTCCACACACACCCTCTGTTCTCTCTCTCCTATCCATTCAAACACCCTGCGTCTCCAGTTCGCCAGCAATCACCTTGTAACAGAGCAACGAGGAGAAGCCAGCTCAGGCCAGACTCCATGGTACGTCGTCTGTGTTCAGTCCTGAGCAGCGAGTGGGCAGACCTGGGAGTCCCGGGGCTGGTGCTCCTCTCCCAGAGCTGCAGGGTCAGGGCTGGGGTGGTTTTCATGAGCAGAGGGAGGCCCTATTTGCATGTGCTTCTGCTATATAGGAGGTCTGGGGTGGGATACCTGAGGGAGGGCAGGGCTGGGGCAGGTCTGAGTGTGCTCAGACAGGTTTTGGACCATTGTATCTTTTGG
Source organism: Galago senegalensis (assembly GCA_963575145.1). NCBI lineage: Eukaryota > Metazoa > Chordata > Mammalia > Primates > Galagidae > Galago > Galago senegalensis. The sequence continues at coordinate 11,069 of CAUYTI010032886.1, read as the reverse complement.
AATGTTCTCATTGATATTTTGAGATTGTGATATAGTGTATTCTTAGCGTACATCATATTTCCACTTAGAAATTTTAAGAACCAATCTATTGAGGTGAAATTCACAACGAAAAATAAATATATTGAATGTAAATTTATTACAGATAATATTATTTTGTTTTTACACCTGCGGAGAACATAGCATCTAGTATCAGTGGCATTTTCCATTTATAGATGCACAGTTTCAAAGAATAGATCACACGGCCCCCTCCATGTTCAGAGCCCACACGTGAGAAGAGTGAATCCCACATCTGTGCGCCTCATGAGGGACCCAAGTACTCAGTGAATCAGTCCCAGGACAGAGCAGGACAAGCCTAGTGAAGGTGCAGAATGTTGTTTCCTTTGTTCCTCAGCGATTCTTTAATCCAAGGGCTTCCTTTCTTCCACAAGTTCTGAACTTATCTGAACCTTATCTTCTAGAACTTTCAAAGGTGGAATTAAATAGTATTGTGTCATTTGCTTGGATTCTTTCAATCAGTACAGTTACTTGTGAATGCAACACACTGTTGTGTATCAAGGATACATTGATTCTAATGACAGTCTTCTAATCACTAAGTGACTATACCAGCAGTTTACAACTATTAACCGCTGGATATTTGTACTGCCTTCTGTGTCTGAGTATTATGTATTAAACTGCTACTCAGCTAGGAGAAGGACGCATCCCATAAAAAGTCTGTTTTTATTCTTACAAAAACTCTTCTGAAAAAGCAGCACATAAGTAAATGTTCTTCAATACAGTAGATGATTCATGATATAGAACTTATTGCAGACCAGTAATTTGGAGAGAAACCAGCATGGTCACAGAGAAATAGGACCATGATATGGGCTTATCTGGAGCAGAGGCCACTTGTCCTGTAAGCTCATTTCAGATTAAAGTAGACTTGCTTATTGGATTGTTGGAAGCCAAGTGTGATAAAAGAGTTATAGTCTGCAATTCACTGAGGTCATATAGTGGGGCCATTTCTACTGCTCTTGAAGGCTTTTATGCCAGGATAGAAGATACCTCATAACTCTCCATCCTCTTCCCTTGGGATGGTTCGGTGTGTGAAACTGAAAGAGCAGCTACAGCTGAAATGCTTCAGACCCACCTTCCCATCACCACTGCTCAGTGAGGAGATATTCTCCAGTGGGTTTCAGACAGTGGTGGCCGCACAAGAGTCCTGGGAGGGCTCCAGAGAACCAAAGCTCATTGCAGGATTACCTCCACTGTGTCCTGTCAGAAATAAGTTCCTCAGTCTTTAGGAAAGTGCAGGAAGACGGAAATGGAGGACATTGGTAGGATGTCATAGTAGCTGTGGGAGGACAGGTCTGGGAACTAACAGGCTCTTTACCCAGGAGCAGGAAGAGGATCAGACAGGGCGGCCTGACAGCTCCAAGAGGGATGGGAACACTAGGAGGAGCACACCCAGGGTCACTCTGCCTCCTGGAATGTGGTTCAGGCAGGACAGAGAACACCCCTTCAGTGCAGTCCCTTCTCCACATTGACACTTGTCAGGTACACAGTACACTGGGATGCCCCTGGGAGAGCTGAAGAGGCAGATTCTCTCTGCAACAGCCTAGGGTGAAGTCACAGAGCCAAGAGGGAAACCAAATTAAGGCATCACTGGAGCAATCTGAGCTGTCTTGTCACTGTAACAGAAACTCCCTCCAATTCTGGTGGTCACTGCAATCGTTGCTTTCAGATATAGCCATGACTTTGCTCACACAAACTTCCACAGTAAAATCTAGAACAGTCTGTGACCATCCACAGGGAAAAAAAACACATCAAATAAAATTATTTGTTGTTACATGAATTCTCACAAAGGTATTTGTGTGAACATAAACTTACAGATAACTTGGGTTAATGGAATTGTGCACAGTTGTAAGTCTTCTCTCATGGGGGACAGCAAACTGCACTCTCAGAGGTCCTTGAGGCTTCTGATAGTTTGAAACAAACAACTAAAGTACAACATTCAGAATAAGCTGATATTCTGGAATAGTAAAAGATTCCACCTAAGAAATTGGACTGAACTCGCGCTTAATTCTTTCCCCATCCTGCCCCATCCTTCCTTTCCCCATTCTCCACCTCAGCCTCTTCCACTTTTCATTTTTGTTCTTTCTCTTTCTTCTTTTCACTAAACTTATAGCTACTAATATTTACTTTACTTATAAATAATCTCTTCATTACCTGGAGACATGGTGGTTGTCCACCCACATTGTCCTTTTATCTCTTTATTCACTTATATTTTCAAAAAGATTTGCTGAGTAAAATAATGGACTCTACTTTTGATGCTGGAATCCTGACATTGAGGGCCAATTCCTCTATATTTTCTGTTTGTTCCCCCATTATGGGGGTCAACAGAGGAATGAAGCTGGCTTTTTATGTAATGATATGAATAATTGAGAAAAGAAAAATCTCAGCCAATGTCTTTCAGATGCTACCACCCATCCAAGCTTCTTCTTCATCAGTTATGATTTTGTTATTATTTAGTCAATTAAGGTGAATTCTTTATAGTTTTTGTTATACAGATGCAAGCATAAGAATCTAGAGGGAACCCAATTAAAATAATGGCTCCTTTGAAAATTAGTATGAGTTCTAAGTGAGGTTAAAATTAATGTTTGGTGCATAAGGTGAGGTAGCAGAACACACAGGGTATGCTTGGAGTTCTTTTATCCAAATTGGGAAAAATTCTTGTACAAAACCTTAAATGAGATTCAGCTGAGAAACTAAAGGTTACATTACTTGTTGTTGCCTCAAACCTCAATAATATACCTGGGAATTTTAACGAGGAATTATTATTAGTATTACTTACATAAGTCTTCTTTAGAAGGCAGTTCTCTCATTGATGTAAAACAAGTCCAAATGCTGGATGTTACAGCACGTATTAGGGACTGGCAATTAGCCAAATTCAGGATTAAACACTCATTACTTGATAGTAATGTATCAATGTGAGCATTTTGCAAGAACAGGAGGTTGTCACATCCTCAGGAAACTCATCAAAATGGGCAAAGATCAAAAGAACTTTTATTTTTCTTATTTGTATAAATGTATGGGGCATAATCATCATTTTTTTACATCGATATATTACACAGTGGTGAAGTCAGGTTTTTTCAGATGATGGTGATGAATTACAGAAGAGATACCATGTGTGCACTGTTGTGGGTCGTGGGGAACGTTGAGGTACACTCCCATGTTCTAGAGACTTGAGGTAAGTTTAAAGTCAGAGCAAAAGAGATAAGATGGAAAGTAGAGAAAAGACAGTAGTAAATCATTGCTTAACCCAGTCCTAACATGCATTATAAACTTATTTAAACCTTTTGAGAATCTCAGAGGAACCGAAAGAAGTAATTATAAAGGGCAATGTTTATCGCATAATTATAAAATTAAAAAGATGAAGATTTCTAGTGTCCATTTTACCCAGATAGTCTGTGTTCTCAGACTGGGTGAAATCAACACAGATCATTGATGTCAAGTGAGTATTCCTTAAATTTTCCTACTAACCTACTCTATGAAATATGGACAAATCCATTACTATGTTAAATCAACATGTGTGGGAAAATTGTTTTTTTTTAATTAAATCATAGCTGTGTACATTAATGCAATCATGGGGTACAATGTGCTCTAAATGTTTTCTAAATAAGGATATAGGAGATACAATAAATTTTTATTATACATCGTTACTGAAACAGTCTCAACACAAATTTTAAAAGCTAAAAATTCCAAATTTCATTACCTTTTCTCTTGATCCTCCATGCTTTTCTTATCTGCATAAATTTCTGCATAGAGTAACGCCGTAAAGTGAGCAGCACAAGACTGAGCTACCTTGGCAACCTCTAGATAATTCAAATCCAGCCAGAAAGCATCATCAAAAACTGTTCCCAAAGAAGGTCTAAGGAAAAATTAAATACATCATCATTCCATTTCTTTAACTTCAATACCCAAAGAAAAGCATATTGATATGGAATACAGTGGGTGGTTGCAACTGCCAAATAAAAAATTACATTCAAATAACTGAAAACCACATTTCCCCAACATACAGCTTGTAAACATTATAAATAACAGCTGAATGGCTCGGCGCCTGTGGCTCAAGTGGCTAAGGCGCCAGCCACATACAACTAAGGTGGCGGGTTCGAATCCAGCCCGGGCCCACCAAACAACAATGACGGCTGCAACCAAAAAATGGCCAGGTGTTGTGGCGGGCGCCTGTGGTCCCAGCTACTTGGGAGGCAGAGGCAGGAGACTCTCTTGAGCCCAGGAGTTGGAGGTTGCTGTGAGCTGTGAGGCCACTGCACTCTACCCAGGGGGATAGCTTGAGGCTCTGTCTCAAAAAAAGAAAAAAAAAATAACAGTTGAAGACTACTATTTCTCAATCCCTTAGGTTTTTGTTTTTTCCCTCACACCCCTCAGAGAATCTGATGAAATCTATAGACCATCACCCCACACAAATCTGAGATTCCTATCTGGTCTCCACCAAGAAATAAAGCACCACAGGCTAAGAATAGGATGCACAGAATAGCTAGTAATACATGCACACATACACACACTCTCTCTCTTTAAAATGTTTAATTAAAAATGTTCCATTTCTTCTAAAACACAATTACATACCTTTCCTATTATGGTTCTTTTTGTTCATAACTTATTACCAATGTTATTTAATAAAAATCTTCCACTTTAGTAATAGCAGGTCAAAATTTAAATGGACCATAAATATCTTTTTGAAAAGTAACATTATAGAGATGTGACAAGGTGGTGGTTAAGAGAACTGACTTTGAAGGATACAGCTAGGTTCAAATCTTGCTGCATCACCTAAGCTATATGATCCTTGGCAACTAAACTTGTTAAACCTCAGTTTCCCAGTTTCCTCCACTGTCAATCCTGAAACAACATATAACATAGAGTAGCTGCAACAATTAAATAATGCCCGTAAAGCTGATGAGTAAATAACCTACTGCACAATAAGCATCAACTGAGCTGTTATTATCTCTGAGGAACTTGAAATTCAGAGAAGTGAAATAACCTGCCCTTGGACAGGGTTATTACATTAACTGCATGTCAGTCACATTACATACCTTATCTATTTTAATACCATAAACTGCCCCCCTTTAAGGTAAACATTCTGATTCTAAAGATAAGACTGAGCTTCAAAGACACCAAGAAATCTGTCCAAAGAACACGCTTCTAAGTACTAAACTTAGACTTGAACTCAAGACCTTGCCCTCTATTCTATGTTCCATTCATATTTTCTCAAGAAACCTCTTTAAAGTTTTATTCTTAATTAAAACTGAATATAAAGGATTTTTATCTTTTCCCAGGCCTGCCAGTGTGACCAGCGTTCCACCTCAATGATAAATCTGAAATGAAGACTCAAAGGTGAAACTGTCTCCCAACACCAAGAAAATAGATGCTCCAGCTCCAGTTACAGCTTCTTCTGGGCTTTCTCAGAGGAAAACTAGTACAAAACAATAAGGTCAATCAGTAACTTTCTAACCAAAAGCAAAAACACTGAAAGGCATTAAACCTCTTTTACTATTACTATTCAGGATCCAGAGGGAATAATATTTTAATGTACATGCATGAGACATTAATTACTACCTATTCAAAAGATAGGCCTATTACATTATTTCTTCAAAGTTCTGGTTCATGTTCAAGCAGTATGGATCAGTTAGACCACCCACTGCAGTAATTCCAGCACACATTTTTTTTTCTTTTTCTTTTTTTTTTTTGAGACACTCTTACCCTGTTGCCCCAGGCCAGAATACAGTGGTGTTAGCCTTACAGCAACTTCAGCAAAAATAATCATGTTAAAAATTCAGCAAGCAGTGAACAGTTATACTTCCAGATCCCTAAACCCAAGAAGCAACACTCACTACATTACCTCTTTTGTCTTCTCATATAGTCCACAACAGCAAGCATTGTTCTTTGTGATTTTTTATCCAAGCAGCATCGGAAAACATGCTCTGACTCTGACAAACAAACAAAGACACCCCTCTCAGTCCCAGGCATCCTCGCTTGAGCACCTTCTTCCTTCTTTTTTATGGGTCAGTTTCCCTCTACACTAGTAAGGTTCTTGTGGACCATACCTAACACAAAATTGGTTCTTATAAATTTGATTGAAAAAATAAAACTTAATGGCATTTTTTTCTTTTAAAGGAAGTTATACTTAATAAAACTGAGAATTCACATTGTAATTTACATTTTATTTCTGAGGGAGACTAATCTGTCAATTTAATAAATATTTATCTGGGATCTTTCATGTGGTTTGGGCTCAGTATAACACCACAAATAAGAGAGACTATTTCTGACTACAAAGAGCTCACTAACCTGGGAGACTCTCAACACAGTGTGGTAAGTGCTACAAGAAGAAAGGTTTAGAATGTTATTGAGGCATATGTATATGGGAGGGAACCTCATCTACACAAAAAACGTTTCATAGAAAAAGTGATACCTATAACCGGGCGCGGTGGCTCATGCCAGTAATCCCAGCACTTTGGGAGGCTTAGGTGGGTGGACTGCCTGTGCTCACAGGTTTAAGACTAGCCTAAGCAAGAGGGAGACCCAGCCTCTAAAAGTAGCTTGGTATTGTGGTGGGGAACCTGTAGTCCCAGCTACTTGGGAGGCTGAGGCAAGAAAATTACAGAAGCCCAAGAGTTTGAGGTTGCTGTGAGCTATGACCACGGCACTCTACCCAGGGCAAAAGTGGGACTCTGCCTCAAAAAAAAAAAAAGTTAAATAAAAAATAAGTTTTACGGCTTGGTGCCTATAGCTCAACCAGCTAAGGCGTGAGCCACGTACACCTAAGGTGGCGGGTTCGAATCCCCAGCCTGGGCCCGCCAAACAACAATAACAGCTGCAACCAAAAAATAGCCGGCATTGTGGCGGGCGCCTGTGGTCCCAGCTACTTGGGAGGCTGAGGCAGGAGACTCGCTTGAGCCCAGGAGTTGGAGGTTGCTGTGAGCTGTAATGCCATGGCACTCTACCCAGGGGGACAGCTTGAGGCTCTGTCTCAAAAGAAATAATAATAATAAGTTTTACATGCTTATTATTAATTCTTGATCACTTATAGCTATATCTCCCCAATTAAAGATAAAAAATCTATTTTGGGTGGTTTGCAAAGTCTCCATGAGACTTATTACAGAATTTTTTTTCTTTTTTTTTTCTATTAAATCATAGCTGTGTACATTAATACAATCATGGGACACAGTGTGGTGTTTTCATATACAATTGAAATATTTTCATTGAACTGGCTAACTTAAGCCTTCATGTCATTTTCTTAGTTATTGTGTTAAGACATTTATATTCTACTTTTAGAAAGATTCACTTGTACCCTTGTGAGATAAACCATACAAGTGATCCCTTCAATCACCCTCCCTCCACCCATCCACTTCCTCTCCTCCCCTGCCCCTCCCCAGAATTTTTATTTCAATGGCCTAAAGAAAATTCATACAAGCAATAAATTTACTTAAAAAAAAACATTCATACAAGCATATTATGGATCATTTAGATCACCAACTTAAAATCTAGTACAACCACAAGGTGGGCATCCATTTCTAAGTTTTAATATATTTTTCCAAATAGTACTGTTTATTTTTAACTGCTGGTAAATAAAAGAAAAGCACAAAGAAGATAAAGCATAACACAGTGAAGTCTAAATAATATTAGAGTCATGTCAATGTAGTAGTAAAAATAGAAAAAACAATTTGAAGAACTGAGTAATAACAATCTGTGCTGTAATGATGGGAACCACAGTTAGACTGGAAGAAGCAATTTAGTTGCAGCAAAATATCACAGTAAATCAGTATTTTTATTAGTACTGAATTTGTCTTAAAGTACAATACATAAATTTGTACCTAGTTTTATGTTTACATATAAAATATATTAATAATAATCATAGCTAACAGTAGAATTCTATTAATTTTGTATCCTCTTTTAAAATTTAGGTTTGAAAAACTGACTCATAATGAGCCTTCAACTATGCATTTAAGTATTATGTGTACCCAATCCCCTCATGGAATCTCTTCTGTTATTATTGTTTACCATGGGAAATCTATATATTATAGAAGAAGAGTAAGTTATAAGAGTTAGGTACAATTAAATTTTTGTTTTTAATAATTAGAAGAATATATACCAAGTATTCATTGGAATCATAATTAATCTTAGATCACAGGATTAATTTTAAAGAATTTCTGCAATCTTTCTGTATTTTCTACAACACACAGACATGATTTTATAATACAAAGGTTGCTTTTTCAATGAGTTGGGCAGAGCTCCAAAAATTTGAAAATTCTATCAAAAATTTCAACATTTGATTATGTGTATTTCTCTGTGTGTTTCTTCCATTGCTAGAATGTAGGGTGTGTCTTGCCATACTGCCAGTTGTAAGCACAGTGCCTAATACATACTATACACTCAGTCAGACAATGTATTATTAATAGCCAAAATTTATATAGTTATAATGTACATTAAATATTATCCCAGGACTTTACATACATTATTTCACTGAAACCTTGTTACAACTTTTATCTCCATTCTACAGGTGAGAAAAGAGAAATTTTGAGGTATCCAATTAAGCTTAAATGGATAAGAATGTTTTTGATGAGATCCAAACTTAAAAATATTTATCTTTCTCTAGAACTGAAGTTGGCAGCATAAGTGTTAGAAATTTAACAGAATACCTGAATCCAAGTTTCTAGGCGTTGTGGATCGGCTCATTTGTGAGACGTGTCTAAAACAGCTGGTGAAAAACCCCTGAACATGTGTAGAAAGCACATTTCTCCATGATTCATCTGTGTCTTGGAGTAAAATGTCGTGTATCAAGTACGGAAGCACAGTCTGACAGAAGTCAGCTTTCACCTAGGACGTACAAATATACCCACTGAATAGTTTGATAAAATAATAAATTTTGTTTAAAAATGTCCTGTTGCTGACATAACAAACTTTTTTATGTTCCTTTTTTTATGTTTGTAAGCTGGCCATAAACTCAATGTACAGCTTACAAACAAGCAAAATATGTGCACCAAGTAATGCTTTAAAAACAATATAATAGGTTACTGTCTCAATACCAAGCATGTATGTCAATTATACTACAATTCATTTCCAGTCTATACCATTACCACAATGAAAGATGCTTACAAAGTGAAATTATTCTATTACTATTTAATTTTTTATTATTTTCCTACTTTAAAAAAATTTAAGAGGACTCGGCACCTGTAGTATGTCTCCAGCCACATACACCGAAGGTGGTGAATTCAAACCCAGCCCAGGCCTGCTAACCAGCAATGACAACTGCAACAAAAAAATGGCTGGGCACTGTGGCGGGCACCTGTAGTCCAGCTACTTGGGAGGCTGAGGTAAGAGAATCACTTGAGCCCAGGAGTTTGAGGTTGCTGTGAGGTATGATGCCACGGCACTCTACCAAGGGCAACAAAGTGGAACTCAGTCTCAAAAAAAAAAAAAAAAAAATTTAAGAGTTGAGCTCTTTCCCTGCTGCCACTGAAGATTCAGACTTACCCGTAACCCACTGCCACGGCCCTGGAAGGAACTGCTGCTAGAGGTATAATAGATGTTAATACTGCTTTACAAGAGGTGCTGAAGACCGCCCTCATCCATGACAGCCTTGTATGTGGAAACAGCCAAGCTGCCAAAGCCTTAGACAAGCACAAAGCCCATCTTTGTGTGCTTGCATCTAATGGTGACTGAGCCTATGTATGTCAAATTGGTGGAGCCCTTTGTGCTGAACACCAAATCAATCTAATTAAGGTTGATGACAATAAGAAACTAGGGGAATGAATAGGACTTTGTAAAATGGACAGAGAGAGAAACCCCATAAAGTAGTCGGCTGCAGTTGTGTAGTAGTTAAGGATCATGGCAAAGAATCTCAGGCCAAGGATGTCATCGAAGAGTACTTCAAATGCAAGAAATGAACAAATAAAACATGTTCCTTAAAAAAAATATGTAAGAGTTGAAATTAATAATTATAAAAAACAAAAGCAATTTTCTGATTTAAGGAGGAAAAGACATCAAAAGCTTAAAAGAAAAGCTAAAATTCTGATTTTTGTACCTTTTCACTGAGTGAAGAACTTTAATAGTCGCATTAAAAATGTTTACTTTCTAAAATCCCCAATTTGGGGTATGAAATTTGGGTAAATACTTGTGGTGTCCTCTGAAGTGCAGAAGAGTGCTTTTAATACATGTGGTACACTAGAACAGCAGTCACTCTAATTCTGCCGTCCACCACACTCCATACGCACCACACAGATGAATCAGCACACGCCACAGCTGTCATACTCAGGCCACGCCACGCACATAAACAGACTACTGATTACTAACTGCACACTTCTCTTTACATTAAAGATAAAAGCAAAAAGACAGTTGTAGAACCAGAGAATTTAGGATATTAGGAGTTGGGAGAGATAAATACATATGTATATGTGTATATACATTATTTTACCCTCTGGCTATAAGTCAAAATTTTATTAAAATCTTAGCTTCTGTAATAAAAAATAAGTTATGTGTGTGTCCACGGTACCACTGTGTTGAATTGGTATAAGCACAGTGTCATATTGCAGAGAATGTAATGACCTATTCACTGTCACTACTTTTTCTGTAGACAACAAAGACTTCTCTTTAAATAACTTTCAATGTGGATGGTTTACCAAAGTACTTCTCTACCAGTTATGTAAAACTGGCAAATACCAGACCAAGCCGGATACTGTGTTTTTCACCGTTCTATTGAATCATGTTCAATAAAATTAGGTTAATCTTAGGGGCACCATTATGGTACACTTTATTGGATCACACATTTGATAAAAGTGTATAAACCCTTTGTTTGATTTGGTATGTACTTTTATTCTTTACTGAATTAAAATACCTTAAAAAATAAAACAAGGAATGCTGATTGCTAACCTACCTCTTTTTCTTTCTTTTTTTTTTTTTTTTTGAGACAGAGCCTCAAGCTGTCCCCCTGGGTAGAGTGCCGTGGCATTACAGCTCACAGCAACCTCCAACTCCTGGGCTCAAGCGAGTCTCCTGCCTCCGCCTCCCAAGTAGCTGGG
>CAUYTI010032884.1:0-13188 GCA_963575145.1 Galago senegalensis | reverse complement strand
CTGGGACTACAGACGCCTGCCACAACGCCTGGCCATTTTTTGGTTGCAGCCATCATTGTTGTTTGGTGGGCCCGGGCTGGGGATTCGAACCCGCCACCTTAGGTGTATGTGGCTGGTGCCTTAGCTGCTTGAGCCACAGGCACCGAGCCTGAACTCAGATATTATACCTAGCTCACCTCTTCTTTTGTATCTTGAAACCACATGGGGGAAGAAATTATGTACATCAGTATAGTACCCGACTGAACTGCACCTAAGACATTCTTTGTCCCATTAGGTCAAGCTGGGAAACTTGGAGCTCTACGTGGAGCAGGAATCAGTTCCTTCCACTTGGTATTTTCTGATTGTGCTTCCCGTCTTGCTAGTGATTGTCATTGTTGGTAAGTGCCCTGTTTAATTTTGTCAGAGAAATTATTCCCTGGGGCTTCTTGTCAGACAGGCAGACTTTCAGCTTTCAGGGGCTGTTTGCTTCACTTAAGTATTAATGGGTGAAAACCCACATCAGAACTTTGGACGGGAATAGTAGGAACACACTGAGGGCTTTCTAAACATTTTTAAAGGATGATTCATTAATAAAAGGCTGGATTACAAAGATAGCGTCTTGGTGATGGAGAGAAATAGTCCCCTTTGCTTCCCCATGCCTATGAATTGTGATGAGAAGGGGACATTTAGATCATTCCCCCAAGTCTTCTGGGATGTTGGACTCCCAGGACTTGGACATCTCATCCTGTCCCCTTGGTCATCTCATCCCTCCACCCCTTTTCAACCCTGATTTTCAGGGGAGAACTGCACTTTAGAAGTGTTATCTGTGAAAGTGTTCCCAGGCTCATCTGTGCACCCATCCCATGGTGTTTGCTCACTGGCTAATTCCGGCCCACTGATGTTTTGTTTGGCCCACATCACATTTTTAAAAACTATCAAGTAGCTGATAACATTTAAAAACGAGTTATTCATGTTGAAAAACTACTTTCAAAACCTTGAAAGATTTGGATTGTTGGATCACAGTGTTTCCACAGGATCAGTTTACAAGTATTGAGGAGCAGCTACACCCTGGGGTTTTACCACAGTCTTTACTCCTCCCTATTGTCTCCACCCAGGCCATTTAACTCATTTGTGTAACCAGTTAGCTTGTGACTCTGTTTCTGAGCTGCTTTTCAAGTCTATTTTCTCTCAGCCTTCATTGAAAAAGGAACGATACCAACAAATAGCACACCATATTTCTTGATTTAACATGGATGCTGTCTTTCTAACATTTTAGGCTAACAGGGGCACTTGCTAATGTCTCCTTCTATATACTCATTTGTTCATTCATTCATTCATTCCTGCTTCCATTTACCTTATGTTCATGGAGCACCTGCTGTGCTGATAACTACACAAGTCTCTAGAGCTACAGGAGATGAGTGAAAGGCTTTGCATGCATGAGCCAGTGTTGCTCAAAGTGCAGCCTAAGGAACAATGGTCCCAAGTGGTGTTCCTCTTGGAGGTTCCATGATGAAGTAAGTTTGGGAATCACTGCCTACTCTGCCCTTTCTTAGAGATGCACAATGCATGTTATGGTTAAGACTGTTGACTTTGTAAAGTGGTCCAGTGAAGAACCATATTTAATTCTGTTTCCTCTAGCATTATTCACATCTACTGATTGCAGAGCCCTTTTATCAGGTAATTTTTATTTAAAGAAAGAGAAACTTCCTAGAATAATAATGATAGTTGATTGTTGGTTACTTATTCTTTTGAAAGAATAAGTTCTTGCTGGGCACGGTGGCTCACGTCTGTAATCCTAGCACTTTGGGAGTCTGAGGTGGTGGATTGCCTGAGCTCAGGAGTTCGAGACCAGCCTGAGCAAAAGAGAAACCCTGTCTCTAAAAATAGCTGGCTGTTGTGGCAGGTGCCTATAGTCCCAGCTACTTGGGAGGCTGAGGCAAGAGGATCGTTGGAGCCGAAGAGTTTGAGGTTGCTGTGAGCTATGACACCACGGCACTCTACTCAGGGCACAGAGTGAGACTGTCTCAAAAAAAAAAAAAAAAAGAAGTCCTTAATGCTTTCTGTGAGTTACTTTTATAATCCTCTGGACATCACAGTGAGGGAGCTACTCTTACAGAGAAGGCAGACAGGGAGGCAGGCACAGAGACGCTAAGGAACTTAACCTGGGTCACACAGCTTTCAGGAAATGGCAGAGCAGGAGCACAAACTCAAGGACCAGATGGGTTTGTTTACTGCCTTTGCATGCAGTTAGGAGCAAGATGAGGTGGGAAAAGGCCCACCTGGATTGGGGGCCTGGGGGGTTCCCTGGGGCTCATTCATCAGGTCCCCACATTGGTCTATGCAACTTTGGCTTATGTAGCCAGCCATGAACTTATAGTTCCTTTCTGCATTTGAAACACAACTTTATTTCTCCAGGGATGCTTAGAAACATTAAAAAAGAATGGAACAATATAAGTGGCTGCAGCTGTAAGGGAATTTGGCTTGTTTCATTACTTTTCAGCCAACTGGGATCTTTGGTTACAAGTGAAGGTTATTTGATTTAGTTTTCACTTTTAAAATGAGTGTGTGTGTTTTCCTGTTGCTTTTTAGCATCTTCCCTTTCCCTTACAGTGACCCCTTCACTGGGAAATTTTCTTTTTATAAAATCTAGTTCTCAAATGCTATTTTCTATACACATTCTCTCTCTCTCTCTCCTTCTACTTTTTATTTTTTCTAAATAACTATAGCCATGGTGGCTCCTGGGGGTGGATTGATTGAAGTCAGGAATTCTAGACCAGTCTGAGCAAGAGCGAGACCCCCGTCTCTACTAAAAAAATAGAAAAATTAGCTGGGCATAGTGGCAGGTGCCTGTAGTCCCAGGTACTTGGGAGGCTGAGGCAGGAGAATTGCTTGAGTTCAGGAGTTTGAGGTTGCTGTGAGCTGTGACACCATGGCACTCTAGCCTGGGTGACAGTGAGACTCTATCTCAAAACCTCCTCCAAAACTATAAAGATTGGTTTGTCTTATTTTTTTACTGTAACTGACATAGAATCTCTGTCTCTTAGCGGCCGTGGGGGTGACCAGGTACAAATCTAAGGAGCTAAGTCGCAAACAGAGTCAACAGCTGGAACTCTTGGAGAGTGAGCTCCGGAAAGAGATACGCGATGGTAGGCTCCAAAATTTTATTTGTAGAAAAACCAAGTCTTTTTTCGTTTTATACTTTTTTTCTAACCTGTCAGCGGAGATGGCCACAATAATGAGAACTGTTTATACAATAGAAGACAACTGAATAGCAGGGCCTGGGCCTGGCCCTGTGCTTTATTTCAGCTCTTCTCTGCAGCCAACCAAGTAATTATCTATTGTTTCTTCTTTAATGAAAACCAAGGTCATACTCTGTGTTAGACAAAACAGCAGAACATCTTATCCATTGTTTGTTGAGTTAAAATATTGCTCTTGGGATTCTGTTTTGCAGGCTTTGCTGAGCTGCAGATGGATAAATTGGATGTGGTTGATAGTTTTGGAACTGTTCCCTTCCTTGACTACAAACATTTTGCTCTGAGAACTTTCTTCCCTGAGGTAAAAGAGCATTGATCATATTCCTAAGGTTGAGTCTTGAATAATAATGAAGGTGCTTGTTGCTATTGTCAAAAAGGGGTGTCTGCTCCCAAGGCAGCTGTGGCTAATATGCTCAGTGCAAAACAATAGCTTAAGCCTGAACAGAGCAGGGAGGAGGATAATTATTAATTGCATTGATTAGGGTATAATGCTGTGATGGGTCACTGGCAATTACTCCTTGTCCAGTAACAAAAACCTAGGAGGGACAGAAGTTCAGAGTGATGACTCCTGCTTTATTTTACTCCCGGTTTAGAAGTGAATGTGTAGCTGGGAAGTGAGCTAGTTTATTTAAAAATCAATAAATTGTGAGCTGGCCAATTTGTTGTATTTATCTGCATGACTTACACCGCAGCTACTAGATTATTCACTATTATTTCTCTACTGGAAATGAAAGGTTCTACTGGCCGAAAGGGAGGAGAGTAGACAGAGATGGGATGTGAGTTGAAAACAGACATTTTTAGCAATGTAGAGTTTATAGCATTCTCTTCGGCAGTATTTCTTCAGCTGATCAGCTCGTATCACCCTTATTTAGTAGAAATAGCTGCACGAACTGATTGATTCATTTGTTCGAGGGTTCTGAGGAGTAGTCTACTTAACCCTTTGGCTTGCTGGTCTCACCTGCGTTCTAACACCTCCATTTTCTCACCCACTCACTCAGCTTTCTTCATTTACCCTCTCAAGTCTTTGCTGAGCTACATCCATTCTCTGTATCATCACCTCCACGTCCTGATACCCCAGCTCCACCATATTGCATCTCTCCCCTCTGTATTATTCTGGTCCAGAATGGTTGACCCCAGAGAGACCCAACCTCTGTAACACACCAATACTGGCTATCATATTTAAAATCTCGACTTCTAAGCAACCCCAGAAATCTCTCCAGCCAAAGGAGAGTTTGTATCACCCTCCTAGAAGCTTCCCCACTGCAGTTGGCCAGAAGCCGACAGTTCAGAAACCCAGACTCAGGCAGTAAGCAATTTCCAGTTTCTCTATAATTCCAGAAGTAGACATCATGATACGTGATGCTATGTCTGGAGGTCGGAAAACCTCCATAAAACACCCACCATATTTTTTGGTCCAGGCCTTAGTATTGTAAATCAAGAAGGCTTATAAATAAGACTTGAGGTTTTTTTATACTCATGAAGCCTTTTTCTTTACATATCCTTCAAGATTTGCCATTTGCCACCTTATCCATGTCTAGGGCAGAGCCCTGTCTGGGGAGGGTGGCTCAGTTCCCTGAATCAGGATGACTGTGCAGGGACTCTGCAAGGTTGCATTATGAGCCCTCTTTCCCAGCTTTCTGAGATCCCCATTAAGAATTTAATAGCAATAAGATAACTGGAGATTTTGACTATCAACATGAGTACTGTGTAGGCTTTTACAGTTAATGATTGCCCTTGAGTGCTGAATGGAGTAATCTGTGTCCTAAAAAAGAAATTTTTCTATCTTCTAAATTTGGTAATCAAGAATGAGATAAAGTGATGAATATAAAGGAAAACTGCTGCAAGTGGAGTGTTTCAAAGTTCAAAAAAAATAAAATAAAATCTAGGAACAATGCTACATTATTTTAGGAGAAGATAGCTGCAAGGAGCCGAACTGATTTAACTCAGGGTTATGTATAATCTTGAAAGGCAACTGGGAAAGCCGTAAAAATTGAAGTCAGGAGAAGTCATGAAAGGAGGGAACCCAAGAAAAACAAGCATAAATTTGTCAGAACCCTATCAAGAAGCCTGAGGCAAAATTGAATTTATAATAATTAAGATAGAGAGAACAGGGAAACATATTATAATAGGACAATACCACTTGAAATACATTCCAGGCTGCAGATAAGCCCTCCTATAATTAGGCCTTTCCCTAATTGATTGGGAGCCAAATCATGCAGGCCTGGAGATTGGGGCTGGGGGGACTTGGGTGATCAACACCTGCCAGAAAGCAACAGGCAAAAAAAAAAACCCAAAGGAAATTGTAGGTTTGCAGAGGAGGCCAGAGGAATCACCAGTTCCCTGGTTCTTTGCTCTGCTTGTTGGTTCTGGCTTTTAAAAGCCTTGCTTTTTATTATATTGACTCTTCTTTGTTTTTCTGAAGGGAGAAGAAATAAGGGTAAGCAGAGGCTCTAACCTCCTAGAAAAGGGAGATTTGAATGAAAGGAGGAAAGAGCTTTCAAACACAGAGGACCAGGGCAGAGTTTCCTTATTTAAAGTTCAGAATCAATCTGTTTCAACCATCCATTTCCATGAGGTTGGTTCAGTAGAGAAATATTGAGAACTGGAAAATGCAAGCCTAGGGTCTGGAACATAACCAAAATAGTTTGAGGTCTTTTGCTTGGGCCAGCAAATTTGAGAGTATGGAGGGAACTTCTCAGCAGAAGAAAGTGACTACGATATAAAATCAACTCAAAATTTCAGTTATTACCAAAAATGAAAAACCTGAATGTTTGAGTTTATATTTTCATTTTGTTGACTCATTTAAAGTATTACTCAACATACTTTTAAAATTGAATCTATTCCTGGGTGGCACCTGTGGCTCAAAGGAGTAGAGAGCAGGCCCCATATGCCGGAGGTGGCGGGTTCAAACCCAGCCCTGGCCAAAAAAAAAATT
Source organism: Galago senegalensis (assembly GCA_963575145.1). Taxonomy (NCBI): domain Eukaryota; kingdom Metazoa; phylum Chordata; class Mammalia; order Primates; family Galagidae; genus Galago; species Galago senegalensis. Next base: position 7,020 of record CAUYTI010032884.1, on the reverse strand, counting down.
GAATCCATTCCAATGAGATTTATGGTACACTAAAAGAACTCAAATTTAAAGTTTATATTCAGGAGCTACCTAGCATAATACATCAAAATAATTTTAGAAACCAGGAGAGTGGTCGGGTGTGATGGCTCACACCTGTCATCCTAACACTCTTGGAGACCAAAGCAAGTGAATTGCTTGAGCTCAGAAGTTCAGGACCAGCCTGAGCAGGAGTGAGACACCATCTCTACTAAAAACAGAAAAACGAACCAGGTGTTGTGGCAGGTGCCTGTGGTCCCAGCTACTCAGGAGACTGAACCCAGGAGTTTGAGGTTGCTTGGAACTATGACAAAACCAGAGCATTCTGCCCAGGGCAACAGAGTAAGATGCTTGGGGAAAAAAAGAAGAAAGAAAGAAAGGAGAAAGGAAAGAAGGAAAGAAGAGAGGGAAGGAAGGAAGGAAGGAAACTAGTAGGGTAGTAGCATTATAGTCTGTTATAAATTAAGAATAAAAACAATAGCTGGCATAGAGCACTTCCTATGCATTCAATTATTTATTTGCACTATTATTGTCCCCATTTGATAGATGAGGAAAGTCAGACACTGAAGGTTCAGTAACTTGTGCAAAGTCAAGTGACCAGTATGAGCGAAAACCAGGACTGGAACCCTCGTGGTGTGGCTCCAGATTCCATGCTTCTAACCACCCGACTCTACTCCTCCTGGAGTAACAGTGTGTATTGAGACAAGAGATGCTACTTAGCTAAGCCTTGTGAAAACTTACTCTAATAGTTATCCTCAGAAGGTAAATTGCTGGAGGAGTGGTCTGACATTTGCATAATCTTCACGGAGCACCTCTTCAACTTCTGAGTCAATTCTTTTAAAATGTGAGCTGATACTTTCATCTACCCAAAATGGGACTGATGCAATGGTAATTATTCTTCTTAGAGGCTTTCACAATTCGGTGGCGTTTCTTGAGAGCTGAATAATTATTTGTTATGTATTAGAGGACGTGCAGCGAGCATAAGCCCAGGGGCTCTTCAGATTAGCAAATAGTATCTCTGCGTTATTAAAACGGACTCGGGTATTGTAACAAAAATACACTCTTCATTTCCTTTGGATGTTATGAATAATAAAAGTATCTCCTTCCTCTCAGTCAGGTGGCTTCACACACATCTTCACTGAAGATATGCATGTAAGTCTCTATAAGTTTTCATTTCTAGTCCAGTGACTGCCTGCCTTCATTGTGTTGTCATTATCATCATCATCTCCATTATTATGACTCTGAATTCTTATTGTGGGTTTTTTGGGATCATGAATTCAATATTAAATAATTCATCGTCTTGGAAAACCCATTGTGGATCTACTTTCCAACTTTAAACTTATATTATATTGTATTTCTTTTCTTTCTTTTTTTTTTTTTTCTAGAACAGAGACGCCAATAACAAGAATGAAAGTCTCACAGCTCTGGATGCCCTAATCTGTAATAAAAGTTTTCTTGTTACTGTCATCCATACTCTCGAAAAGCAGAAGAACTTTTCGGTGAAGGACAGGTACTACGTCAATTCTTTGATGTTTTGAAAGCCTTTAAATGAAGGAAAATAAAACCTGAACCCCTTATTTTATTCCTAACTCACTACCTGAACTTGGTTATCTTGAGAGCATATTCTTGCCACAGGTCATTTGACTGGGTGTTCAGGCAGCCAAGATATCTGCATTTCAGATCCTGCTACCCCAACACAGATTCTTCCCTCCCTCCTTTTTTCCTCCCTTCCCTTTCTTTCTCTTCTTTTCTTCCTTTCCCTTTTCTTCTCTTTCTTTTTTTTTTAAATTTTTAGACAGGATTTTGCTATGTTCTCTAGGCTGGATTTGAACTCCTGGGCTCAAGTCATCCTCCTACCTCAGCCTCCTGATAGCGAACACTACAGGTGCATCCTACCAGACCAGCTCCAAAAACAAATTCTGTTTTGAAGCTATACACACACATACACACCCCAGAAAACCCCTGAAAAACTCCAATGCCAAAAAAAAACCCACCCACATAGATGCTTAATTTTAAAAAAAGCAGAAGTGTTATTTTTAATTTTAAAAACACCCTGAAAATTTGGGAAAGAGACTCACTTCTTGTTACTACTCTAGGTTAAGTACTACAAACACAGAAGACATCCCAAAGTTAACACTGGTGTGTGGCTTTATGGCTTGAGAACAGAAGTGGTCAGAACATAAACATTTACGAAAAAAAGAAATGAAACAGCTTCCAGTAGGACAGCTCCCCACACCCCTTGCCAGCACGTGTCCATGGAAACTCCCATCGGCTGAGCACGGTGGCTCCCGCCTGTAATCCTAGCACTTTGGGAGGCCAAGGAGGGTGGGTTGCCTGAGACCAACCTGAGCAAGAGTGAGACCCCGTCTCTAAAAATCGCTGCACATTGGGGTAGTCCCAACTATGTGGGAGGCTGAAGCAAGAGGACCACTTGAGCCCAAGAGTTTGAGGTTGCTGTGACGGCAGTCTACTGCAGGCAACAAAGTGAGATTCTGTCTCAAAAAAGAGAAAAAAAGACTACCATCATTGTCCAACCAAGCCCAGGGCTGGTGGTTAACCCAGGCTCTCTTTTTAAACAGGTGTCTGTTTGCCTCCTTCTTAACCATTGCACTGCAAACCAAGCTGGTCTACTTGACCAGCATCCTGGAGGTACTGACCAGGGACCTGATGGAACAGTCCAGTAACATGCAGCCTAAACTCATGCTAAGACGCACGGAATCCGTGGTGGAAAAACTCCTCACAAACTGGATGTCCGTTTGCCTTTCTGGTTTTCTCCGGGTAAGTGTCACAGCCCTGGGCAGTGTCAGAGGTAAGACAATCTGCGGTTATATTTAGCAGCTGCGATGCCTTTGCCAGCCTAAGGCGTGACTGCTCCATGATGTCAGCATTTCCCCACATCTAGCCTCTGTCCTTTCCAACAGCAGATAGAGGGGGAAAGTAACAATTGTTTTGGCTGTAACCTGCCCCTGCAAATGGAACCATTCAGAATGTCCTTAGGTGAGACTTCTCAAGCACCATCTCATCCTTAAACATCAATTAACACCCAGAGCCCAGCCTCAGTTTAAGAAAATGTACTGAGAAGAAGGACTATTTCAAATACTGGAGAGAACAAACCCTTTCAGGCCCTCTGAAGCATCGTACAAATAGCGTTACCTCCCAGTACCCTGGCAGCTAATTACAGTCAGTTCTTACCAGTCATTCCACATTAAAACAAGTCCTCAGAGACCTGCCTGTCCCCCGCCTCCCCGTTCACTTTGTTGCTGTTCCTGCCTGAGTGTGGTTGTAATCGCCTTGAACCTTTCAAAGCTTTTTGAATGCAAACTTTTCACAGATTGTAATGGTTAGGACAGCCGGCTGGGATCCCACTGCTCTGTCCAAGTCTAGACTTTCCCACTGACTTGGTTTTATAACCTACAGAAGGAGAGGAATGTTTTAGGACTGTTTTGAAGCACAAATGAGAAAGTATATGCCCTGGCTTAGCACGGAGGAAGAACTCCACAAATGTCGGCCATTACTATTATAAAATATTAATATTGAAATAAGGGTGTCCCATTGAACACACTCTTCGTTCAGCCCTTGGAAGCTCGTGGTATACAAGGTTTGGATCCTTAATTTCACCAGCCATCCAGATTCCAGCAAAACTGCATAATTGTGTATTTGTAGCTAGTTCTGAAATCTAATTAAAATTTGAATAAGATATACTGCTATGCCACAGGTTTTAACAGTGCTACTTAAGTTTAGATCCAAAGGCAGCACTTTAAATAGACTGTGCTTAGTTTAATGTTTAATGCAATCTTACAAGTAGACGCACACAATTTTTTTTTTATTTCTTACCAACCCCTTCCTCTCCCAAGGCAATACCCATTTATTAAGATTAATGAAATCTGCCTTCTTTTCTGTTTACTTGGTATAAAGCATCATACGCGTTGGGGAGGTGTTGAGCCAGTTATTTCTGGGGTGAATATTTTTTGCTTCCCACCGTTGTTGCTTTAGTCACAACTGCTTCTAAACAGGCTTCAGGAGTCACCGGGCTTGGTCTTCAAAGGCCAACTCCTGCCTGTCCCCAGGACCACTGACTCAGACATTCTGGAGGTGGCCCTAGTAATCCATGATTTTCACAAGCTCCTCCAAGTAATTCTGTGCATGTTATAGCTGAAAAGCCCTGGGGTGTTAGAGGGAGCCCTGGACTGGGAGTCTCAGCAGGTTTGAGTGCTGAAACCTCTCAGCCCCAGCGAGCTGTGTGTCTCTGGGCCTGGTGATTTCCAGTGGGGGCACCGTTTTCAATCCACTAAATGAGGGGTGTGGTCGTTGGCATTAAATTTCCTTCCAGCTTTCTCTACCAGGACCTTGTGATTCTTGCTCTGAACTCTCAAGCGCTGCTTTGGGCATTTAAGGGATGAGGTGTTCAGAAAATCTGGGCTCTGAGCCCAAACGGCCCCCTTGAGCACAGCATTCTGGGTCAAGATTTCACAGTGCTGATTCAAGAGTGTCTCACGCTTTCTGGGGTTGAGGGGGAGGCGCAGCTCACAGGGAGGAAGTGGCTTAGAGCCAGCCAGCCGATGCTTTTGCTTTCAGTGTGATAATTCCCTCTAGTGTGGAGAGCCCATGGGGTGACCAAGGGGGTCTGGGACACTGATGGCCCTCGGCCTCCTGCCCCACCCTACGGATGTTGAATGAGTGGCACTGACCCCGTGACCCCCCCAGGTAACTTCCCCTTCCAAGAAGCCAAGGCTTGGTGGTACACTGACTGCCACTTATGACTATACCGGATACACACCAAGAGCTTTGTTTACATTTTTTCATTCAATCCCCTTAACAATATTTACCTTTCTGACCATTTTTCATATAGAGGACCTGGGACACACGTATGTGACTGTCTCCCTAATCCCACAGCTACTGGGGGACATTGCTAGTCTCTGAGAGCTCTTGACCACCATGGGTGCTGGGAAGGTGGAGCCTGCCCTTCTCTGTTAAAATGCCTACGTCTAGCCACTGGGGGAGTCATACCTCCAGAAGCTCTGACCTACGTTTGCTGGTAACCCCTGGCCCCGTGATTCCCTATACCAATCACACGTCAGCAGCCAGTACCCAACACACACACCCCGGGAAGGGTATTGGGATGACAGTTGCCCGGGCCTCGTGTTTAAAGATTCCAGCTCTGTAAGTCTGGAGTGGGGTCCAGGCATCTGATTGTTTAACAAGAGCCCTAGAGGATTCTGATGACGATCAGCAAAGCATAGACCTTGAGTGTGGGTAGCAGTGCAGGAACAGATGTCCCTTGTCTCAGACTGGCTGCACTCTGGAGAGTTCTGGAGAATTCCGGGCCAGGGCCCTTTGAGTCAGGAGCTGTCCCTCCCTATAGCCCAGGAAAGCCCACCTGGCCCCCCAAGTCCAGCCTCTGCAGGTACATGTGGTCCTCGTACAAGGGCTCCAGGCCTTGTGTCTGATCTATGCTGGAGGACAGTAGAGAAATAGAGCTCTTTTTATGTGGTCAGGACATCACCCAGGTGGGTGGAGGGGAAGAGAAGAAGGCCACAGGGCTGTGAACCACTGAATAAGGGAAGTTTCACCTGAAAATAAAATGCCATGCACTAGTCTCACTGCCTTCCCTACCTTGGAAATTACTAAACATTATACACCTCTGTTTTGCACTGAGGAAGAGACTTAAGGATGTATCAGTAGGAGAGAGAAAAGCAAGAAAGGCATGTGGAAATGAGGTGGGAGGGTGGCAGAAGGCAGCCAGGGGTGTGGAGGGCAAATATGCTTCTAGCAAATATATATAGAGAGAAACAGGGTAGAAGTGGGATCCCAAGAAATTTAAAAGAGGCCTCAGGTAATTTACCTGTTCAAGGGAGAATGGTTGAGAGATTCAGTAGAGTCCTCCCGATCCATTAGCTGTCAAACCTGACTTTGTAAGTGATGCTTCAAACCCAGCCATGTTATGGGCTCCTCAGTGTCACTGAGGCGCTTTGATACCCTGGCTGTGGTTCTTTCCCTGCCCACATCAGCCTAATTTCCGTTGATCTGGGAAGGTTCATCCCTAAGCAAATACTCCACAGCTGACCCCCGCCAGGATGCCTTAAGAGGATGCAGTGGAAACAGAACAAACCGCCTGCACTTGAGCTGCTCAGTCCTTTGGAACATACACAGAGTGGCTGCAAATCTGAGGCATTTCAGTAACAGCAGGGGAGGCAGCCCCACCCCCTCCAAGAAAAAGTGCACATGGCATAAATATGAAGAAAGAAGCCATCAAGACTGACCTGCCAGTTTGGGGAAAGGCTTAGAGGAAGTAGAATTTGTTGCAGTTCAGGGAAGAAGCATGGAGTTCATCTGTGACCCAGCACCAAAAAAGGTGCCCAGGTGGGACACTGCAAGGTGTGTTTGCCCTACAGGGAGGAGATAAGACTGGAAAGTGTTGAACTGAAGTCTGCATTTCCCACAAAGTGCTGTGAACATCAAAACCTGTCCTCTTTGGCAGGTTATAAAATGTTCTTTATATATATGTTACCAATTGTGCATTTTTTAAAATGAACTTTTTTTTTTTGGTTTACTAAAAAAAGTGACTTATTAGAAATGTAAACAATCTCTGCATCTACTAATTGTTCCCAGCATTAGCTTACCAAGTATAAGTTTAAATATAAAATAATGATGGACTAGTCCGGGTGCAGTGGCTCTCTCCTATAATCCTAGCACTCTGGGAGGCTGAGGCAGGTGGATTGCCTGAACTCATGAGTTTGTGATAAGCCTGTGCAACAGTGAGACCCCATCTTTAAAACAGCCAGGCATTGTGGTGGGCACCGGTAGTCCCAGCTACTGGGGAGACTAAAGCAAGAAGATCACTTGAGGTCAAGAGTTTGAGATTGCTGGCTCGGCGCCTATAGCTCAACCAGCTAAGGCGCCAGCCACGTACACCTAAGGTGGCAGGTTCGAATCCCCAGCCCGGACCCGCCAAACAACAATGACGGCTGCAACCAAAAAATAGCCGGGCGTTGTGGTGGGCGCCTG